>UCOH01011448.1:0-64973 GCA_900474275.1 Synergus japonicus | reverse complement strand
ATTCGATGTCAAAAGACACACAAAACAGTTTCAATCTCTTACCTCACTAGGATCACACCCAAATCATCCCCTAACAAAAGTACAAAAAAAAATCATAGCAATCCCCCTAACTTAGAGACCTGAAATTTTATTCTATTAAATAGTTCCATTTAATGTCCAAAGGTAATTTCATTCATCTAATCCCCGAGGTTCACCCTCGAAATGAAAAACTAAGTAAAAAAAAATTTTAATTTAAACTTAAACCAGCTGTCAAGTTGTACCAACTTTTGTGCTCATTCAATCAGCACTTTGCTTCCTCATAGAGGAAACATTAAGTATTTTTTACATCAGCAATAAATTTTGATTGTTTGAGAAGTTATATTCGAAAAATTCATTTTCGAAAATAACAATAAAGCATAATTTTCTTACTTATCAATGAAATGTATTAATCTTATAGGTCAATCGGTTTGTCTGGACATAACGAATCTTTATTTCCCTTACAACAGCTTTAAATTATTTATTTATTATTTGAGAACTTATAATCAAAAAATTAATTTTTAAAAATACAATCAACCATAACATCCTTAATTTTATAATGAAATGCATTAGTCATATAGGTCAATCAATTCGTTTCGAAGAAAGGAATCTTCACCCTTGTAAAAAAATTCAACTTAGTAAATAGTGGAATAAATATACCAAATTTCATCAATTTATCTACACGCGTTCTAAAAATATTGTAGGATCGTTGAAAGCGTGAAACACACACACACACACACACACACACACACACACACACACACAGAGAGAGAGAGAGAGAGACAGACACTTAGGGGGTTGATTTTGAGGGTGAACCTCGGGGATTAGATGAATGAAATTACCTTTGGACATTAAATGGAACTATTTAATAGAATAAAATTTCAGGTCTCTAAGTTAGGGGGATTGCTATGATTTTTTTTTGTACTTTTGTTAGGGGATGATTTGGATGTGATCCTAGTGAGGTAAGGGATTGAAACTGTTTTGTGTCTTTTGACATCGAATGGAATCATTTAGCGCATTTTAGAAAAAAGCAACTTTTTTTTTTACGCAAACGTTAAAAACTTCAGTTTCATAACGTTGCCAACTTTGTTTCCACAAACTACCATCCAATAGGATTACATCAGTTGAAATTCATGTTTGGAAAAGCCTCATGAGGTCGGATATATTCGCCTTTTACTTCCGGCGCTCTTAGTACTTGAACGCTTGATATATAAACTTATTATATAAGCTGTTTTCTCGAAACATCGAATTTACCATACTAACTTTTTAGAACTTGTCAGTTCTCAGTGCTCTTCACTTTGATGCTTCGAATACAGCTAGAGAGCAAGCAGCATGTGTGAATCGTTAGAGTAGAAATACATGCATTAGCATATTTTGTCCGTAAACGTTATTCGGCCGCATATTAATTTCTTACCTGTATGACTATCTTAAGATCACCCGGAATCATTGGAATTTCCCACATCTCATTAAATCAATGGCGGATTATGAATGATGATTCGTAAAACTTCAAGCGAATGTGAACTCTTTATGATAAGCAAATTAAGTCTGATAGCTTTTATCGCCTCATTACTATAATGATTATTATGGAAGAAAGAAATTGAATACGAAAATAGTTTTTCAAATTCCTCATTTTGCAAAAATGTCTTAGCTATTAATCTGATAGGCAAATTTTGTTCGTTTTGATTACTATAATTTTATTTGGTCATAAACTGTGGGAAGAATCTTTCCTTAAAACTTCATTTACCTATAAAGAATTTTGATAAATATAAGGATGCTAAAGCAGCCAATTTTGGTACAGAAAACTTCTGTCTCGCTAGTATTACCTTACTTTCACAATTACCATACGTGATTACATACGGGGTTAAAATTTTCAGATAAAAGCATTACGCCATACTTGAACGGCGCCTACGGATGAACAATTTTGAATATAGAAAACTACTCTACCAATTACATATTAACATTATTATGCATCCATAATTGTGGAGATTTATTGTGTTACTCAATAATAGCACGGATCACGGAAAATTCACAGTGTTAGAAAGCAAGCAGCAGCATCTCAAATATACACGAAGCAAGTTGTAGAGTACACGTCGTACACATTCCTTACGGAGGCAATGATTGCAGCGCGTTGGTCCATTAGCGACTTGAATTCTGTGTGTCATCCTCTTATTATAATTACAATTGCGAGTAATGAGAATCAAGTCGGAACTTCCGTGTTATGAATTGAAGCACACCGCGCCTACACTTTTCCACAATAACGCTTCTTCATCCATCTTTGACGTTCATGATCATTAGAAATTCTATTTATAAAATGAACGCAACACTAAAGTAATGTCTTCATGGCCAGACTGATGACAAGTTAATAAATATGACCAGCCATGAAAACACAAAGACATCCGGAATAAGGTATGAAAATAATTCCCCATGTCAGTACCACTAAAAGAACAAAGTCCATTTTACATTAAAAACCCTTAGAAATTTAAAGAATTTCACAAATTAGAGACATTGAGAAATTTTTATCCCATGTAGAATTTGTCCAGCTTGATCTTTTTGGACTCTTGACCCCCTCGGAAAAAAAATTTCGAACTGTCATTACAATCAAAACATAGACTTTGACTGTTAGCCACTCTTTTTAATTTACTGGTCCACTATGCACCGGCAAAAGTTATTCAATTCAGTCAAACGTTGACATCTGCCTCTGGCAAAACTGGTTTTACTCCATCCGTTTACAACTTACTGTTTGACTAGGGCTCTTTTGAATTATGAATAATGATTAATGATTCTTCCTCTTGAAACATATTGTGCATGGTCATTAGGTCATTTCGATTAAAAAAAAGTTCCATTTACCAGGATCCTCATCTCAAGATCTTTCAGCAAGATCTGTCTATGTTTCCTGCTTATTGATCAGGAAGGCCACCATTGTTCTCTTAAGTGTTAGCTAAAGCATTCATATCAGAGACTGTCATTACGCTCGTTTCGCTTCTGAGCGTGGGTTTGTAACCAGGTGTCAAGATGCCTGCTTCATACTCAAGAGATTATATAATATAATGAATTCCTTTTACTAAAACTATTGAACAGATTTTCAACAGTTTTATCTATTTTTTATTCAATCGTTATTTAATATTTCTTTAATATTTTGAAAAGATTTTTTCGATAGGAATTTATACTTCTAAAAAAATGGTTGTTAATACAAGCACACAAAAAAAATCATATGCTTTAAACTAGACCACCATACACCTATATGTTTTAGGGCCGCTGAATCTGAATCTGTTGGAAGTAAAAAGATAGAAAGTCTATCTATTTGAACCTTTTTCAATATTCAGGATTGAAATAGAAAGGAAAAATATATCTAAATGTATCCTTCCCTATCTATGCTAATCTATTTTTATCTCTACAATAATTTCTTTCCGTTTGAATCTCCATCTTTCTATCCTTCTGTATCCTTCGTCTATCCACACTAATCTTTTTCTATTCCTTTTGCAATCCATGAATGCAAAGTGTACACTTGGGAGGGATAGAAAATCTCTAAAATCTCTCCCCTTTTCTATCTTTTTACTTGCAACAGGGCAGGTCTGAAATCGTCCCTATTCCTTAATCTCAGTTAAAAATTAATTAGGTGAATGGGATCTTCAGAAAAAAGTATACTCTCTTGTTTTTCAGCTCGGTGTCTTTAAGTTAGAACGGCGACAAAAAACGCCTATTAAGACTTAATTCCATCTACGACTTAAAAATTTCCAAACGAATAATTAGAACATTGTATTAGATATTGATTAAACAATTTTAGAAATATTGGAAAATGTGACGACTGCAAAACTTCCTTTACGGAGGTAGCAAAAAACAGGGAAATGTGTGAGAGGAGAGAAAGGTCATGAGTGCAAGGGAGATAAAGAATAGAGGGTGTAATAAAAGGAGTACAGGTACCAAGCGTCAGCAGGAAAGGCAAGACCAAGCGGTAGAGAAATTAGTCATCGATGGGTTTGATCCCTATGTAAGCTAATCAATCAGATAACAAACAAAATAGTTGACTAGTAAATATACCATTAGTTTTTTAAGTCGGATTATTCCGCATTCATCTGAAAATTGACACCATTGAAACGGCAATATATGCAGTTAGCATGCTCCATACTAATATCTTCTATTGTTTCCCGGCCTAACGTGATATGGATATATTTATCGACTAACCACCAAATCCTGCTTCTCAGAACCTTGAACTTGAATGTATGAAGACAATACAACCGGACCCTGGAAATTCCCTAACAAGTCGTTCCACAATTGGCCACATTCTCGTCCCAATTAATACCAGGATACGAAATTAACGGTTCAG
The DNA here is from genome assembly GCA_900474275.1 of Synergus japonicus. Lineage (NCBI taxonomy): Eukaryota > Metazoa > Arthropoda > Insecta > Hymenoptera > Cynipidae > Synergus > Synergus japonicus. Next base: position 60,634 of record UCOH01011448.1, on the reverse strand, counting down.
TGGGGCGCAGCCGAGTGTCAGAGATTGGAAGCTATATGTAGGAATATTTAAATGAGAGAATGATAGTAACGGTTCAAAGAGCTTTAAATATCCTATTGAAACGGGATTCGGTACACGTTTTGTTATACTGTTTAGATACACGTTGGGTGGAATTGTATTTTATTATTTTTTTATGACTCAAGAGATTACATGTACAGTCTTCGAAATTTTTTTTCTTCTGTACAGATATTCATAACTTTTAACATTGTCATCACAAATTTGTGTAAAATTTAACCCCTGCACCTAGTTTTCAAGCTTAATTAATTTCAAATCATGCAAGCTCAATACATTCAAATCATAAAATCGTCTGCGAATATTAATTATGTATGATGTATACGAATAAATTCGACTATATAACTATTGTTCTCATAATAATACAACATTATCCTGTCATGAATAAGTAATCGTCATCTTGAAAACATTTTCTACAAATTCATATTTTCCACTAATACAAATTTTTAATTTCCATAAAATAGATATATTCTTGAATTATTTAAAATTATTCTTCCAGAGTTTCAAAAATATATATTATATCATTGAAATTCCCTTGATATCCTTCGAAATACTACGAAATGCTTTAAAGCGTTGGATTCAGCTTCATCTAAAATATCAATTTCTTTATCTTGCTCAAGAAATATTAAAATTAGATATTGAAAATATTTTCTTAACACAATGATAATTTTTGTCTAAACAGGAGTATGCCAGTGTGCCTATAGAGGACAAAAATCTCTGGGTTTATTATAATACTTTTTATGTAATAATCAAAAATATTAGAATTATAAATTTTTTGGTTCTGTAGATATATCATAGTAAAAAAAAGTCTATCAAAATGTTGAGAAAATATATCTAATTTTATTAGTTATACAGCAAAGTGAATAAATTTGTATTTCAGGTTGTGAAAAATGACTAAATAGATATACGCTTGCAATAGAAACATGTTCAGCAAGACTTTTTCTTCCAGTTTTCTTTTTCGTTCCCAGAAGAAATTGGTAATTAAATTTTGTCTATCTTGGATGCATCAAACAATGCAATTAAGGACAATGATTCGTCTTTACGATTCCCCAATAAGTAAATAATTTTTACATTGGGCAATACCAAGCTATCGCTCCCAGCTATGTAATAATTTGTGCAGTCGTATCCTATAGATAAATAACGACTGAATAATGCTGCACACAGTACAGCCGCCCAAGGTTGGGAGGCTGGAACCATCAAAATGTATTTCGACGTATGATTTATAATCAAGCTTTGCAATTTATACGTTAAGCTACTGTCGATGTACTCTCGTTTATCGAGTTGTAACTCGTAATTACTTAATTATATAACATACTTTGCGAATTATTATCAAACTCTACTTTATTTAACCCTTACTTGCCACACCTTCGCGGAGTAAAAAACGCTTGCCAAACTAGGGTGTCGGCCACCCTAGCCACAAAATCTGTAATAAAAAATTAACTATTTGATATTTTTCTATGACAATTTGTTTGTCTCGAAGTATTGACAAATATTGACTTAAAGCAATTTCCTTCACGTTTCGGTACTTTAGATTATGAGAGAAAAAAAGACTGAGGTGTAATCCAACCCAGTGTGGCAAGCAAGGGTTAAAATTATCAACACCACTGATAAGGAAACCTTTCGAGGTATCCCCCTTCAATTTTCTTCAAGTTTATATATGTTGAAGGACATTAAAAACTAAGTAACACGTCTTTTTATCGTCGGAAAAATATTTCTAGGCTGTAACAAAAACTCTTAAATTTCATCCCCAAAAAATTTTTTTATTCAATTTTAATGTAAACCAATCATTAATTTTCTTGAATTGAAAAACCAATTTTTTAGATGTGAACTTTAAGGGTTAAATTCACCCTTTAAAGATTTTTTCCGAGGATAGAAAAAAACGACGTTTAGTTTTTGATGCCCTACAACATATATAAATTATAAATACATTTTCTTATAGTTTTATGTGTCTAACTTTGGACTTGAGAAACTTAAATGAGTATAATAAATTTTTCATTAATCTTGGACATATTCTGGAATATTTCCATGATTAATATTCTAGCAGGTAAAGTATACTCACGAAAATAGGGACTTCTATTCAATTTAGACTCACCTAAAACAAAAAAAAAATAGTTTTGTTAGTTATTAAATCATGTGGATTCAAATGTGTTTTTCTTAGTTATTTATATCCATAATTGCGCCAAGGGGAAGAACTTTTTTTTACGAATATTATGTTTTCAGCAAAAGACAAAAAAGTCATTCCCCCGTGGCCCTTGAAATCTTTAATTATATTCAAACTCCTTAAAACTCAACGATAACTCTTTATATTTCTTATATAAACAAATTTTGCATAATTTCAGCATATTCATCGACCTAGAAGCTAGAAGCTTTCTGGTTTACACAAAATCTTAGATTTACAATTTTTTTTTAATCCTTGATTTTACTTTGATAATAAATTCACTAGCATTATTTCTTTTTCCTTTTTTTTCATTTTACCGCTTTTCGTCAGGTACTTTTCTCACCAAATCATCTTCGGAAACCTTGAACATCGGTATTATGAATTTATCAACAAGTTCATGAATGATGGCCTTTCTACTTTCAGAATTCGAAGGCCATTTACACTTCACTTTCCCTTTTTTCTTTTTTGTCAATCAGCACAACAAGAGAATTCAAAAAAATGTAATCGCAGATGACTGGAACAATTGACGGCTTTCGGTATAAAACATTATTCTAGTCAAGACTTTATTTAGGTCAATTCTTCAACTTCTTTCCCCCAGAAGTATTTCAGAAAATGCACCTATTTTTTCAGCAAACAAATTGTACGTCATTTTAAGATGTTTAAACGACTTTCATGAAGGGAAATAAACCCTTAACTCTGTCATTAACACTGTCAATTCTATGTTTTTCGTGTGGTAATGTGCCCAGATTTAACCCATACTATAATTGGACGCCAACGTGTTCTCAACTGGGTAGCCCAAATAAGACAAAAAAATTAAAAAGATTCGATTGTTTTCATTATGTGATTAAAAATGCAAAGTGTGATCAATACTAGAATTTTTTTCAATAATTCATATTCCTGAATTATTTCAACTAAAGGTTCTAGAACCAGACACTTTTTACTTTATACTTAGGTTTTTATCTAGCTTAGAAGCGACGAAGAATAACTAGATTTCAGTTTTGATATCGATTGGTTCATATGTTAAATATGTTTAATTATAATTAATCCAAAATTTGTTCATTTGTTAAATATATTGATCCTTACATATGTAAAGATTAAAAAAAGAAATAAATCTTGTTTGTGAAAAAACAAAATTGCTTTATATACTTAACATGTAAATTAAACAATTTTAATAATTTATTATTAATTGGTCAGCCCACATCCAGCCCAAAAATAATCCCATCTAAAAAAAAGAGATGTTACCGATATGTCGAATACATTGTTGTCGAAAACCTTATTGATTTAGAAACTGTGCAAATTGTGTGAATATACCGAATTTGAAAACAATCTTCAGAATATTTTCGTTGTCAAAACAATTACTAATAAAAAGGTTATATAAAGATAGAAAAAATAATTTAAAGTGGTAAAAATAATTATTTTGATGTGAAAAGTAAATTGTTAGTGAAGCAAAAAAATATTTCAAAATATATACCTAAGGTACAGTACCTTCGGAAATTGTCCGTGCGATTGGCGCAAGCACTATTAAAAATCACTGCTGGCTTTGAACTATGATAACTTAAAAAATTTTCATTGGTTCTCGAGATACGATTAAAAGTGTTTAATCGCATTTGAGTTAAGTTTTAATCGACGATCACGGCTCTCGGCCGCCCGGTCTGCTGGTTGCCTCCTTCAAATATGATTGAATTTTTTTAAAAACTTCTCACGTTCTGTATTCTTTTGAGAAGATCAAAAAAAAAATCTCGTTGGCACCACTAGAAGTGGAATTTCATAAGCTTTCCAACTGTTTTTTTTTTTTATTATTCTATATTTTTTTTCACCGAGGTATAGTAGTTCAAAGCCAGCAATCATTTTTAATAGTGCTTGCGCCAATCGTACGAATAATTTCCGAACGGTACTGTATATATTTCAATTTTAAGTGATTTCTAAACATTTTACAAAATTCCATTTTATTTTACGGTATTTAAAAAAATTTAATGAGATTTCATGGAATCTTGAATAATATTAAGGAATTTAAAAGAATTTAACGAAATTTCACGGAATTTTGAGTAATTTTAAGAGATATAATGAAACTTCATGAGATTTTAAGTAATTTTAATTTATTTTAACAAAAACCAATTAATTTTGCGAAATTTATAAAGGAATATCATAAGATTTCATAGAATTTTTAGTCATTTTAAGAATTATAACGATAGATTGTAGAATTTTAAGCAATTTTATGGAACATCAAGGAATTTCAAGTGATTTTTTGATATACAGGGTGTCCCACCACCTATACAACTACCGATAATATATGATAGAGCACAAAAAAAAAACAGAAAAGTCCTCTGGCAAATTTTTATCTGGGCCTTAATTTGGGCACAGTAAAGCTTCAAAGTTGGGCATAGTGAACCAATCAGGAGCGAGATTTAGCAACCATTTGTTTGTGTTTCAAGTGTTGAGATAGTGTGTCTGATGGTGAGAAACAATTGGTTGCTAAATCTCGCTCCTGATTGGTTCATTATGCCCAACTTTGAAGATTTACTGTGCCCAAATTAAGGCTCAGATCAAAATTTGCCAGAGGACTTTTCTGTTTCTTTTTTTGTGCTCTATCACATATTACTGGTAGTTGTATAGGTGGTGGGACACCCTGTACAGAGGAGTTTCACTAGATTTTAAAGGTTATTAAAGACATTTTAAGATATCGCATAATCGCATGGGTATTAAGTAATTTTAAAGACTTTTAAAGGATTCAAGGGATTTTATGGAATTTTAAATACTTGTAAGATATTTTACGGGATTTTAACGTATTATGAGGACTTTCAACGGATTTTACGACATATAAGGAATTCAAGGGATTTTACGAAATGTTGAAAAATAATAAAGGTATTTTCAGGAAGTTTATGAGACTTATGGAGGTTCCTGTAATTAGATAAAGAATTACAACATTTTTAATTTCAAGAATTAAAAATTCTAAATTATTTTTTCTACTAGCAAAAGGTGAGCAAAACTGAAAAATTAATCACTATATAAAATATAAATACATATAATAAAATAATAATATATATTAATTTATATAATTTATAGCGATTTTTTATATTTATCGCTTATATGCTATTGTTATTTCTATAAAGCTTAAATTTTAATTATGACGGATAGAAAAGAAGAAATAAAATATCATAAATCATTTTAAAAATAAGTAAATGCGCGGGCGTTCATTCTTGTACTCGTAACTGGGTAGAAGAAATATTACCCAATTTGGGCCCGATTAGTTGGTACTTGGGCAAACTATTTTTAATTCAGTCTGGCCCCAGTCAATGTTTCCACACGGGAATATACGCAAAGAAATTGGCATAATTTGCAGTTGACCATTCAGAGTATTTCCCTTGATTGATCTCGACTTTCCTAGACCTGTTTTTTGGGTTAGTGTATGCCATTGATACTCGACATCAGACAACTAAGTGGAATCTGCCGTTTCATAATAGACTTACTCGGCACTCGTGAAGACTTTGCTAACGTTTAGTCTCGTGCACATACACACAGAGAAAGTTACGTCGCTGCCACACCTAAACACCTTCTTTTCATAGTCACTTTCTTCTCAACTTACCTAAGATTTAAATCGACCACGTGTTTCGCGACACGTTTTCGAGGAGGTAATAATCTTGTGTAATCGGATATTTTCGGTGTCTTCAAGGAACGAATAAAATGCATCGATAATTAAATAATTCCGCGAATTCCAGTGTTCATGAATCGTGATCGTGAAATCCATAAAAGAACACTCTAAAAAAATTTTATTGATAATGAAATTACGTTCTTTTTAAAATGCATCCTTTGAAATTAGAAAGATTTCTTTTAAATGTCAAAGGAATCGTGTCACCGTTAAAAAATTCATTTGTTAAGTGCAAAAGGAAAATAGTTTTACCGATAAAAAATTTCTTTAGTCTATGAAAAGAAATTTTTTGACTATGAAAAGAAATTCTTGAACTGTTAAAGGATTTCTTCTCATGCCAATTTTGAATAGAAAATCCTTTAACAGTGAAAGGAATCGTTTGACAGTCAGTAGACTGTTTTTAGAGTGAAGGCGAGTTAAAGTTACGGATACGTTCAAGAATTTCGCTCTATGTTTTTGGACTGTAATAATATAGCCAAGGGCTAGAACTATTGAATTTAAATACTTTTGTGTTCAAAGTAAGACCTTGATTTTTGGAATTATAAGTCATATGATATAGAATTAATTATAGTAAAGTACGTTGGCTTCATAATGTGTTTTGTCCGTGAAATCAAACGGATGTTATTGCATTTCAATTAGTGTTTAAATTTGTGTATTCTATTAATAATTTTTTTGATTACTAATAAATAACAGTTGAAATCAAGAAAAAGATTGCGTTGGTCATTTAAGTATGACATTTATGCTAACCATGTTATTTGTGCCATATTATATATGTATATAACTTTTATAGTTTATTTAATAGACTATAGAAAATGTCCAAATATTGAAGGATTACAAAAAATGTTAATGTATTTGATGAGATTTACAGGGGTTCTAAAGACTTTCTGACATTTTCAATCATATTAAGAGATTTTGCTTCCTCGTAGAGAAAGCTTTGTAGGATAGGGATGACAAAATCCAGTTTCGAAAAAAGGTTTTTTTGAACATATTCCAAGGGGAATACATCTAATACGATGTTCTAAAAAATTGTCCGGGTGATGATGATCAAGTCAATAATCGAATTGACTCTCTGAGATAAAACAGGAACGTTACTTGATCACGTTAATAGTATAGCTGCATTTACGGAAGGTGGATTTGTTTATCACTAAAAAAAATAATAATATTTATTTAAGTTTCTTTTTCAATCTTCATGATGTGCCTTTAAAGCAGAAGTGTTCAAGGGTGTACAAAATTTTATCAAATTTTTTTATTGATAATTAAGCAACTTATCATGCCTTGAGTCTATGTTAAACTTAAACATTCTTTTACAGTTTTTCCATTCACTCGGATTCGCACACACATAGTACCAATATCCTACATGTAGGTACTATCCTACCATCTAGGATAATCGAGATTATCGATAATTTGAGGCCATCGAGTTGACCTTCTGAGATGGTCGAGGCGAACTTCTGGAATAAATGACTCGACCCTCTGAGACATGATCTAACTATGAGATAATCGAGCCGATCCTCTGAGTGGAGTGATTCGATCGTCTGAGATAATCGAGTCGACCCTCTGATATAATCGAGTAGACTCTCTTATTTGGACCCTCTAGAGATGAAGAGTTTGACTATCTAGAAGACTGTACTATAGTTGACACTCAAAAATGATTAGAAGTTTAACTCGAGATATTAGATTGACACCATTTTTATCCGTGTATCAGCACAAAATTCAAAAATTTCCTATTCCCTAACTCGATAAATTTTTATCACATCGAAACAATGTTTTTCCTGTGAAGTGCTAGCTAATATGACCAAACGCATGAAGACCAAACGCAATGTTTTCTTCATGCCCAAGTGCATGAAGAAAACTGGATGGTCAAATCATCTTTAGGACAGCCTTATGCGATCGTCAACCTGAATATCAGATATGTTCAAATTGAATATCCAGATATTCAGTTTAACGGTAACAGACAGATGGTCAGAAAGCGACTGACTAACTTAAGGTCTCCCAAAGCATTTCGAGTGTCTACTTTTACATTGCGATGTTGCTGTACAAGATTAGACTTTTAAAAGAAAAATGTGAAAATGTGACAACGTTGGAAATGATTCTGAGCAAGTCCAAGATCCTTAGTTTTTGCTAAGAGATCTTACTGGAGGGTTTTATTACCGCACTTCGGTCACAAAACTGCCTAAGTGACTACTAATTAGTATTCATGCTTAAAGACGAACTCAAGTACCATTAACTATGATTTGGGATAATACTGTAAAAACGGACTCTAGTAAAATTCCAATATGTATGGTAAAAACCTTAAGAAATAACAAAGTGAACATTTGGTCAGTAGTAGACATCACAGCCCCTCTTAAGGTAAGACCTTCGAATCTGTTCAGAGTCTGAATATGGATAATTGAAAGAGATAGAAGTAGAGATGAGACGTCAGAAAATTGTATAACATGATATAATGATAAATTCATTGAAACGCGAAAGTATGAACGCGCAAGCATATGAAATGAGTTCAATGAACGATTTGTATGAAGAATGCTCAAGAATCTACCCCGTGGGATGAACCTGCCGTGTAGGCGTATAGACCTACTATATCATAATCAAAAGACATTTTAGGTCGAACCTTAAAATCGTTCGGAAATATAACTAAATTACTCTTAACCCACTATTTATCCCATAGCTTGCTGGCAACATATTATATGTAAATCGATGAGGAAATAAAATAATATGCGGATAGGAGAATGAGTTCACTTACATAGACGGATTTGCCATGATGTAAACTGATACACACCTACGTGCCACATGTACGCAGTGTTCCATTGAAATTCTCAATCACTTACTCTTTCCCTTCACTCTTTATATTTTATCAAGTTTCGAGATACCGGATACTTGTTCTACCAAACGCAGAATTTCAAAGGGTACATGTCATTCCAGCAGATCTTTACATTCCAATTTTGTTTCTTTTAAAATAGTATTGTATAACAGTCTGATAAGAGACTTATTTATGCTACGTGAAAAGAGAACAATTAAATTATATGTAATATTAAAAAAAGAGGTAAACATCAGTGAAGTAAAACATATATAAATATATGTATATGTATGTATATAAAGATATATAGGTATGTAAATTACACAAATAAATCCATTCAATTAAACTATTAAATTCCGGAAAAAGAATATAAAAAAGCAAATAGATTTTGAATTTGAATTAAAACAATAAGAGAAATAATTCCCTTCATCTGAGATGTTTTATTGTTCAAACAATTTTGGAAATTTAAAAGCCTCCTCCCATAGTTCAAGGAGACCCTCGAGTGAACCTGCAGCTCTGCAGAAAAATAATTCAATGAGGGACACCAGGAGTCAACAAGCATTGAGTTCTTCCTATCAACATATCTATATCCACACTCGATAATTTTCCATTTAAGAAATCGAATATTATTATTTAATTACTGCTAATTGGTTTTAATCCTCAACTCCATGACATTAATACGATAACTTAAATTTTTTTCTTGAGTTTTAAACAGTGGACCTTGTTGTGAAAGTCGTAATGCAAATTTCGTACCCTTGTACAAACTTATTATCTGTTGCAGTATAAAGAAAAAAATACAGAAAAAAATAAAAGTACTTGAAAGAAGGAAATATATTGAAGGGTTTTTTCGACTTAAATGAATAGCTTTTATGGCATAATAGGTGTTTCCAGCTACACAATGGAACACTTAATTATGACTGAGCTTCCTTGAAGGACATTTCATGACTAGTTTTGTTTTATATTAAGGGATCTAAGGTAAACCACCCATTGATGACTTTTGATTTCCCACCCGGAAGCAGTTGGGACAGGAAGCTTCAACAGGTTCCACCAACATTAAATTGTATCAAAGACGCACAAGCAGTCCTTATTTTCAATCCTCGTCTTCGTTAAGTTTGATCTCGTTAATGATCAAGGTATGATCAGAAGGTTAAATTCATCCAAATTATTTATTCAATAAATGACGAATCCGCATTGATTGGATATAAATAGTCGACACATCCATCACGCAGGTACACGAGCTGGTCTATTTTGCTTTTGCGTGGCAACAAGGTCGAGGCACTTTCGACAGTTTCCTGATCCGTCAATTTAGGTATGCGTGCTCTAATATGTAGGCACGGGGCTTTGTGAATGCAAACGATTCACTTCCGATCTCGAGCAAGGTCGAAAGGGATTGGCATTTCTGACTCCTTTTTTCGCCTCTGAGTGACGTTTTTACCTGTTTTTATTTTTTGTCTCTCTTTCCCAGCACCTTGTTGCGACCACAGTCTACGTTCACAAAAATTTAATTACACTCGCGTGCCATTCCTCAAATGGGCAGCTTTAATATAAAAGAAAAGGTTCTTCTCGGGTCCTTCTAGCGGCGATTGAACCCGCGATATTAACGAATTATAGTTTGCGCAATGCTTTTAAGGCCTATATGATCGGTCATCGCCATCAAAGTACCTTTCATTTTTTCTAAGGCGATATGAGGGAAATTGACCAACAAGCCGGAAGAAATTTGTTCGATTGAAAAACCTATTGCCGGAAGCCGCCACAATCCATTAAATCATATTAACTGTCATTGTACATTCGGAAAAAAAATCCACATGAGCAAATGCTAAATGTATAATATCAGAAGTACATTTTAAGATGTTATCTTTGTATAATTTAAAGTTCTAAGACCTCAAAAGTAAAGCTGGGCTAGTTAATTGATTGTGAGTGATTGTGATTATTAGTGATCTCATATCCAAATAGAAATTTGCCCCCTCCACATCAATTATTTTATTGAAAAAAAAATAATATATTAAATATAATGTGGGAAAATTTTCTTATATAATTCAAGAAAATACTCTAAAAGAGTAATAATTTCAAAAGTTTGACAAATTATATTTGAAAAATTGTGTTTTCGAAAAAATAGTGGATTTGATTTTTCAAATTGTAAATCTTTTTTGATTTTCTCTAATTCAATAACTTATCATAAATGACATAGAGGCATTTTACATCGTAGAAGGTTTTATTTAAATTAACTTCTCTATTTGCGATTTTTTAAGTTATACTAGAATCTTGTTTCACAAAATGTAAAGAAAGAGTTCATAGATTAAAAGCTTAGTTTTTTTCAACTTGAACATTTTGACCTTTCTAGAATTCTAAAAAACTACTTTAAACAATCATTCAGGCAAGTAATTTTGATTAAATACGCATACTTTACAAAGAAAGAAAATTAATTAAATAAAACGAGTTTTAGAAATGAGTTTTAACTACGGGGCGATTACGGAATGTCATACTTCAAAAGTAAGTACTGAAAAATTAATTCCACAAGAAGGCCAAAAATTTTTCTTTTTTTATTAATTTTAATTTTTTTGTTTATTTATTTAACATATTTCAAGAGGAATACATAAAATATGATATTCTGAAGGATTGCTCGGATGTGTGTATGTGTTATTCCAAATTGAATTTCTGAAAACGTTTTAACAAAGTATTCAATTTTACAAGTTTTATGTCGAGATGAATCGATTGACACATAAAATTACTACATTTCATTGAAAAATAAGAAAGATATGATCAATTGTAATTTTCAAAAATGAATTTTTTCGACTATAATTTCTCAAATAATCGAAATTTATTTTTTACACGAATCAGGTGACATGAATTAATTAATTAATTAATGCTTCCTCTATGAGGAAGCGAAGTGCTCATTGAATGAATATAAAAGTTGATACAACTGCACTGCTAATTTCTAAGTGTTTTAGGTCGTGTAGAAAAAAAGCGGGTTCTATAAAAACCTGTATAACATTTATTTTTTGGAAAATTCTTTGCAGGAGCGCTTGAAGGTATAGAAAATGGAATTCCAGAAATAGTACACTGACTTTAAAAAAACTAATACTTTCTCACTTGTGCACAAGAATGTTTACTTAGCATGCTTCACAGCGTCCTGTCACATACATTGGGGTAAGAATATTAACACGACAAAACTTAATTATTTCGAATGTGCTAACGAAGTTTAAGATTGATTTCCTTAACAACCTCTTTTTCTTTTTATGTCAAGGTAACGAGTATTTAACATGTTTGACCAAGAAAAAAAAAGCAAAACGTGTGTCTTGAGAATAAATTCTTCCTACAGTATGTGGTTCTAAAAATAAAATAAAAAGGCAATATTTTGTCGCCAGAAAAATCTGATTTTTTTTCACTCAGTGTCTCAAAACCTGAAGATTTCATGAAGTCTGTGAAAGTGAATTTTCATATAAAATAAAAACCTTCCTTAATGAGAATATAAAAATTGGTCTGAAAAGACACGAAAACTCAAATGTGTTTAATTATTGAACAATGTTTCTTAATTTGAAAAGTAAAAACCGATAAATTCCACTTCTACAGGATGACCACAAGATTCAATTTTTCAATTTCTCTTAAATTTCTCTGACTTTTCCCTGATATTCAGACAAATCTTCCTGACAGGAAGTTTATCAAAACTTTAAACAAATTTTCAATAATAATGCTATTTCAATTAATCCGAAACCCATTCAAAAGAAATCCGAACCTTTAATTCGAACGAATTCGCCAATCCGAAATAATCCGATCAATTCGAACCTTCAATCCGATTGAATTCGGTCAATCAGGTCCTTCAATCAGAATGGGATAAAGTTCCGATTTGTGTAAACCTCTTATTTTATTAAGGGCATGTGATACTTTACCATAAGAGTAAATTAGTTATATCAATTATACATTCATAATAATAAGTTCAATGAGAAATGGCAAAGGGAATAGTAAAGGTAATGGTAAAGGGCAATAGCAAACGGAAATGACAAAGGGAACGTAAGGGTAATGACAAGGGGAATGGTAAAGGGAAATAGCAAAAGGAATGGCAAAGGGAAATGGCAAATGGAATGGCAAAAGGAATAGTAAAGGGAATGGGTAATGGCAAGGGGAATGGCAAAGGAAAATAACAAAAGGAATGGCGAAGGAAATAGCAAATGGAATGGCAAAAGGAAATGGTGAAGGGAATGGTGAAGGGAAATAGCAAAGGGAGTGGTAAAGGGAAATGGTAAATGGAAATGGCAAAGGGAAATGGCAAGGGGAATGACGAAGGGAATAGCAAAGGGAATAGTAAAAGAAATGACAAATGACAAAGGATATAAAAGAGCGACTTCTATACTACATTACTTATTGTTAGATAATCGCTTAACTGAGAAGTTAAAATCTAATTTTGAACATTTCCCGTTGAAAGCAAGCGAATATTCTTTCAATATTCATCATTGTGCACATGAATTGAAACCAGTAATCTCACAAATCATTGTTGTTGCGTTATTATAACGAGAGATGTACATTATTCTTTACCTTGGAAACCGGAGATGATTTCTGAGGCGAGGTAAGAGAGTTGAGGGTAAAGTAGAGGAGAAGAGGAGGAGACTTTGGCGTCGATTTAGAGATCTCGATCATTTTGCGAGATCGTGACCTTGCACAGTCAGTCACGTTATATCAGGAAGGAAGTGAGACCTTGTCTGAAATAGAGTATGCTATATGAACCGATCCTAATCTAAATGTCTAACATCAAGGAAAAGCGAAACATTTGCCTTGTGTTTCTCTGTACTTCTACACTCACTACACTTATTATAGTGAGATCGTATGACGCTATTGAAAGTGTCGATCACTATGCGCTATACACAAATATTTCTAAGGTCGAAGTTAAGTTTAATTATCTTAGTCATTTAGTGAATATTCTTGTCACCTGACAAACAAAATTATACGTTGAAGTGACAATTAATAATATGCTTATTATAAAACAAAATTATTATTCCCATATGAAATTGCACAGTTTTTAGCCCCCGTCCGAAACGGTCCAGAATTTTTACTATAAGTTTGTACTGATGTACGATTAAGATTCCCAAAAGATCGGATCTGAAAATATTTGTTGGAGGAGTTATGCGGGTGAAAAAAAAAAGATTGAAAAACATTTTTTTCTTGAGAAGAACTGAAACAATTTTAATGGAGAAAAAATATGTTATGAGTTTCGATGGGGGATATTTTAGAAAAATTATATTGAAAAAGTAGAATAGATTTTAAATTTAAGGGATTTCTAGGGATACAACAATATTTCTAGGAATTTGAATAGATTTTAAAAGATTTTAAAACAATTTAAAGGGTTTTCGAATCATTTTGAAAATGTTCTGAAGTTTACCAGTTATAGAAACGTTTTTTGAACATTGGAAATTTTAGGAACCGTTCTAAAAATGACTTTGACGTTTAAAAAACTTTCATCAATTTTGTGCCGTGCAGGCGTAAAAGAATTTACAAACGATTTTAAGATATTTCATTAGATTTCATAAGACATCAAGAATATGTTATTAAAAATTTTTATCTAATTTAAATAATTAGCTTTTAAAAATTGCAGACGCAATAAAATTTATAACCTTTTCATAGCGAAATAAGTGAAATGACTTTTAAGTCATTCTAAAAAGTAATTGACTATCAAAATGCCTAATAACTATAAAACCTACACTTGCATAATTAAAATTAGTAGTAAGTTGCATAATTTTTAAATTATTATTATTGAAACGACAATGGAACGCTATCTATTTTTGTTTAAATTACTACAATTTTTAATGCAAAGGAAAACTAATTTACTTAAGGCTCTATCGACCTTAAGAGACACATTCTCATTAGGACACTCGCGCTTCGCGCTCGATATTTGATTTAAGTATCGTGTTCGGCTGTGTTCATCATATAAAAGATATAAATTTAACAAGTTAATTAAGCTTGAGACTAAGATTTAGCACGTGATTTTTTCATAGTAATTTGCACTCATAATTATTTAATCAAATGTCATAAGACATACAAAACAGTTTCAACCCCCTACCACACTAATACCACCCTCGAATTATCCCCAAAGTAAAAAAAAAATCATAGCAATTCCCTTAACTTCAAGACCTAGGTAAAATTTTATTCTTTTAAATAATTCCACTTAATGCCCAAATAGGCTCAAAATAGTTCTATCCATCTAACCCTCTAAGGTCATCCTCAAAAGCAACCCCTAAGTTACAAAAAAAATCATTATAAATCCCCTAACTTCGAAACCTTAAGTTTTATGGTTTTAAAGGTTACCATTTAATATCTAAATAAACTCGAAATAGTGTCATCCACTTCACCCCCTAGGTACACCCTCAATATCAACCCATAACCTCAAGGGGTGATTTTTAGGGTTAACCCATGGATGTAAGAATATATGGATGGTGCCCAAGCCTGCGGGGTCAGTGACCAAGTAAGTAAGGGGGGAACCTGTGTATAGGCGGCCATATTACCGTGGGAATTTTCTTGGCGTTCGATTGACTGAAATTTGAGTGCGAGCTTTTAAAATCTATCTATCATAAGCCAAGCAACAAATCAGTCAATCAGAGGCTTCAAAACTTCCCCAGGTAATATGGCCGCTCCATGCCCCCTTCGCAACTCAGCTGCACATCCCCCTTGCCTAAGTTGGGACTTTGTGCTCCATCCATATATTCTTACATCCATAGGCTAACCTACGAGATTAGTTGAATTAAACTGTTTTTGGCCTCTTTAGGTATTAAATGGAACCATTTAGAATTAAAAAATTGTAGGTCACGAAGTTTAGGGAATTACAATGATTTCTTAAAATTTAAATTAAAATTTTTTTTTTACTTAGCGGTTGATTTTGAGGGTGAACCTAGGGGGTTAGATGGATAAAACTATTTTAAGCTTCTTTGGAGATTAAATGGAACTACTTAAAAGATTAAAATTTCAGGCCTCTAAGTTAGGGGAATTGCTATGATTTTTTTTTTACTTAGGGGACGATTTGAGAGTGATCCTTGAGTGGAAGGGAAACTGTTTTGTGTGTCTTTTGACATCGAATAAGAACCATTTAGCGGAATCAGATTTTAGGTCTCGACCTTTTTACAAAGAAAAAAAAATAACTTTTCGTTGACGTAAGCGTTGAAAACTTTAGTTTCATATACATTCTCTAATGAGAATGTAAAAATGAAATAAAGAAACAAAATCATTATATCGAACCAATGTAATACGTATTATTATTATACATATAATAGATATTTAAATGGTAAAGAAAATTTGTAATTAATAATGTAACTTTTTTCTAATTTCAAATGTCATCCATCAATAATATAAACAATTATTAATATAGCAAAATAATGCAAAAACTTTAATATATAGATTCCGGATATTCGGTAAAGTAAAGAAGATAAAAAGTTGCACGCCTGCTTTCATTATCAAAAAAAATACAATGCTTCACAGTAGATTAACGATGAGCGATATTCATCACGACAACCCGGATTTCGGAAGGTATACACCGCGCCGCAGCCTAAGGGGGCGTTGAATCTAAATTAAATGAGGTAATGAGTCAGTTTACACCACGCAGCGTTGTGTGGCTTATATTCAGTGACGTGACTTTTACCAAGTCTCTCAAGAAGTGTGAAAATGGTTCTGTCAAAATAATAAAATAACCTGTTTATGAACTTGTCAAACTGTTAGTATTTATAATTGGACAATTACAGTAAAACGTTTATCTATACTTACTGACTTAATTTACTTTCGCAAAAAAATTATTATTAATTGTCAAAATTATTTTCAATACAATAAAAAATATTTCAATCGTTTGATAAGTTCATGAACAGGTTATTTTTTTTATTTAGACAATACTACACTTCTAAGGAGAATTGATAAAAGCTACGCCATGACTGACTATAAGCCATGCAACGCTGCTCGGTGTAAACCCACTCAATGTCTGACAAGGATCTGCTTTGGAAAAACCTGATCTGGAGTGACGGAGATGAATTTGGAAAGATCCCAAAAATTCGCATTAGTAATGCAAAAAAATGATTGTTTCCTTCAGGATATCAGCGTGTTCTGTTTTCAAAACGAATATTAAAATAAATTAAAGATTTACGTTTGAGGCGTTTCGCGAATTGTAATATACCCACTAGAGTGATTCAAAAATGCATGAAAACCATTTTTTTAATGCTAGAGGGCAATGATCTCTTCAATTTGATTCGAAATCTGGAAAAAGAAATACCTTATTATTGTACTTTATTTTTATTTTTATTTTAAATGCTGCGTATTTTGATTGAAAAATGAAAAATTTCATGGAGCAGGCATATGAGTTTGATGCCCCAAACATACTCCGACGGTACCTTGAAAATCCTTCCTTAGTAAAAAATATTTCTATTGGTCTAATGGAATATTTATCAACATTCATTTAATTTCAGTAATTAAAAGAATTTTCATTTATTTAAACAAATTTAATTTGTTTAAACAACTTAAGTTTGTTTAAAAAGTTCAATTTATTTAAATTATTTAAAATTAATTAATCAATGTTGACAAATATATCGCTAAACCAATAGTAATTATTTAAAAAAATGAATTTACGAAAAAAAAGAGATTAAACACTGTTAATAAATAGTCTAAAAGACCAATATTAAATAATTTTTAATTCCTATTTTGCTCCTATTTTATTTTCAAACAATTTCTCAGTTCAGTATGATAAATAAAGCCTAGCAAAGTCCTCGCAGTGGCCCTACGTATTTGACCTTTTATTATTTGCCACAAAAAATTCTATGTGAAGAAAATTATCTATTATGCTGAAAAAAATTACTTTATTATACAATACTAGCTGCAACATTATTTTTTATAACTGCTAATGACTCTAAATTTAAATTTCTCACTGAAAATGTAAAAAATACCCTATTAGGGCAGCAGAAGCGGCAACTTTTGTAGGGCGTTCATGAACTCTACTGAGGGCCACTTTATTCGACCTTCGTAGACCACCCTACATGTTACAACATGGGACCTTTGAAGGCAAGCATGTCAAAACTATGTTGATCCTTCATAGTTTTCCATCGTAGGGCTATCATAATAAATGGGCAATTTGTGTAGGGCCTAGTGGGGACCCAATAAAAATTTCCTCACGGCAAACTTAATTTCTTTAAATAATTTTTAATTCATTAACTAATGGTAGTAAATATTCCACAAGACCAATTGTAGTAAATTTTAGTTCAAAAAAGGGAATTTTAGAAAAAAAATGTAAAGAAATGGAATTTGTTTAAATATTTGAAAATTAAAAAACCTATTTTTAAAAATATTCCAAAATGTGACTTTTCCCCATGAATTTTACATGGGAAACTTCAAGTCCAAATAGGCAGCATTTACAATCAAGATGAAAAAATAAAAATAAAAATAAAAAATATGGAATTTATTTTTTCGAATTTCGGATCAAATTTGGGGGATTGTTGATCTTTGTAAAAAAGATCGTTTTAGACCAGTATAGTACCGATCGTATCAGAAATACATTTATTGAAATTACGTACATAAATTAACTGCAAATCAATCTTTACTCAAAATAACAAGGCTTATAATAATTGAATAGAGTAATTGAAAAAAATTGCTTCCCATTTAGTCACCTTTGACTGTGCAATAGGTTACTAAAATTACACTTTATTACGCACTCGTTTCCTAGAATCGAAAGTCGAATAAGCGTCCCGAATCATCAATGCCGAAAATAATTACGTTTCCCTGAGAATACGTGGTGCAATCGGAACAGGACTTGATGCGTGATTTTTCTCACGTCACACAGTTGTCAAAATCGACAATTTGCTGTTCACAATCTGCTGCAGCTTTTATTTCTTGGCCAATTTTGATTTTTCTTGCTTTTTTTGAATAATCAGAATTTTATTCCTGAGAAGGTAGCTAAGCAAAATTTTAAAATTTATTTTTGTGTGCAACAATGTATAAATAAATAGAGTAAAAAAATCAGAATTCTCAGCATTTTGATATTTTTATCAGAAAAAAACACAGAAATACACTTGCTATTGCTCATTATTATTACATCTGCGCTCATAGAGCATAATTAATTCTATTAATATTTAACTTAATTTTTATTATTTATTACTATCGAAAATACTTGACTGTGGTGTTTAGCTGTTCAAAAACAGTTTTTAACCTAAAGTTTATTTGTTGTACTGCAATTAATGATATTGTGAAAAATAATTTTATTAAATTGTTTCAATTGTGTTCAACGGAAACGAGAAGTGTGACCTAGAGATAAAAAGCAAAATTGAATAATTGTTGATAAAATAATTTATAACAATAGCAATTGTTGACGTATAGTGCTAAGACATCAGTATATTACTAACTAGTAGTAAAACTAACAAATATTAGGTAAAAAATGTTTTTTAGCAGCTAAATACCACAGGCAAGAATTGTTTATAATAATTATTGATAACAATTAAGTTAAATATTAATAAAATTATTTGCATTCTATGATTGCAGATATAATAATACTAACAATAAGCGATAGTGAGTTTATTTCCATATGGAAATGTGCCTATATTAACCTATACTATAATTGGGCGCCAGCCAATGTGTACCTAATTGGGTAGCCCAAATAAAATAAAAACAAAAAAAAATGATTTATTAAAACTAAAGTTTCTAGAGCCAGCCACTGTTTAAATTATACTTAGGTTTTTATGTAGCATATAAGAAGCGACGAAGAATAATTAGACTTAGGATCTGACATGATATCGATTTATTCATGTGTTAAATATATTGAATT
Source organism: Synergus japonicus (assembly GCA_900474275.1). Taxonomy (NCBI): domain Eukaryota; kingdom Metazoa; phylum Arthropoda; class Insecta; order Hymenoptera; family Cynipidae; genus Synergus; species Synergus japonicus. The sequence goes on along the minus strand of UCOH01011448.1, from coordinate 41,217 downwards.
ATAATTAATCTATAATTTTTTCATATGCTTATTTGTTAAATATATCTATCCGTTCATATTTAAAGATTTAAAAGAAGCATTAAATCTTGTTTGTGCAAAAAACAAGTTTGTCTTATACACTTAACATAAAAATGAACCTTTTTTAATATTGTATTGTTAATTAGTCAGGAAACAGACTGTCACATTCAACCCAAATAATAACTGGGTAAAAAAAGTATTGTCCATCTCGGGCCCAACTTGCTTTCCTAATAAGAGTTTTAGTTGGTATGAGCGTTACAAACCCAAATGCAAAACACTTAGAGATCCCAGTTAAGCCCCAGTTGGTACTTGAGTAAATTATCTGGAACCCAGTCTATCTCCAGTCGTTGTTTCCACAAGGGTTTCTGCATTTTTTTCAGAAAAAAAAGTATATTTTTTAAAATGCTGATTTTGTCACTCTATTTTTTTTTTGTATTGTACATAAAAAAAATTTAATTCTAGCCATTAAAAGGAAAAACATCAAAATCGGTTAAAAATTAAGAGCTGAAATAGACTGTGAACACAAATTTCCAATTTTGATCACTGTGCGTCATACCAATTAACTAAAGTGAGATACATTTTAATGTGACGCATCAAATTTTCCGAAAGATACGTGATCTTGTTTCCTAAAAGCAGTGAAAAATAAATGATACTTGCAGATTCGATATGCCTAATTTAGATATTTGACCTCGGAAGTGTTGTTTACAATGAATTCCTAGCGACTGCTTTTTATAGGATTATAGAAGCTGATACTGCAATAGTTAATTTAATGAAATACAGGATGATTTATTTTATTCTGGACTTCGCCTATAAACATGACGCCACGCTGTTAGGCGAGAGGGAGAGCCCCCAAAAAAAATTTTATAATCCCAATAAATTTTTTTCTGAGAAGTTAATCACTGCTTCATAATATCTCTTAAAATCATATCGTACAAGTATCATTAAAATTTTGGATAATGGATTGCATTAAATTAAAAGATTACATTAAATCAAGCAGGTGTCAATTGACATATGTTTGATCCTTCCTATAAAGAATATTGAAATATCTGTAATAAAGATATAAATCACATACATAAAGATTCTTGTTGAAACAAAACGCTCAAGATCCTTTCGCTTTCTCGGAACCTTTGCAAGCAGTCACATCCCCCGAGCGATTCCCGATCAATTTTTCTCAAGCACATCCCGCTTCGTGTTTGACCTTGCGCTAGACCTGCAGCATCCGACGAATTGTTCCAGAGGGAATAAAAATCAGCTTCTAGCGTCAAGAACAAGAAGGAAAGACTGTAGATGTAGTTGGTCTTATGTCGAGCTGAGTCGAGCAGTAGTGGGAGATACGAAGGTATAAAACCGATCTGTACCTGCGGCAGAAGTCAGTCCAAAGGCCAAATGCGGCGCCTCTAGTCGCACGCGTTGCGAGAGAGACGATCTCGAGACGGCGTGTTTCTTCTTACAGTGATTCTGTGCACGAATTTTCCGCTACAATTTCGCAATTACGCTTCTAACTTAGCAAAAAAGTTTAAACAATCCCTTTTTCATTCATCAAGTCCTCAACTGTGTCAAACCAGAATCCATTCTTTTTTAGTATTCTCTAAAAAACTAAAGATAGAAGAAAGGAACTTTAAGGATAAGAAGGACAAAAGGGACTTTAATTTATCACAAGGGAATAACCATCGAAATTGGATAGTCAACGCACAGAGCACAACAGTGGAGTAGCGCGAGCTTCTCGAGGTTAGAAGACAGTTTTTGTGAAAGGGTTGGGGAAGACGCGCTACGTCCTTAGAATTTATCGAGTGTGCAAAATTTTGTGAAAGGGGTATTCCTAGTGGTGCTGGAGATTCAGAAGAAAAAAAATGTCAGGAATCCGCATCAGGATTGAGGAAGCCTCGAACGACGGTTACGAGGATCATTATCCGGATGTAAGTCACTTAAGGATCATTACCACCGTCAGTTAGGAATCGTTCAAGATGCATTAGGAAATCGTAAAGTCCGTTGCTTTCTACTCACGGTCCTTCTGCTATCGGGTCAGATATCTAATAATTACATGTATCACATTACAAACTTCCGAACAAATTTTACAATCAAATCATCTTTTTTCCTATCCCTTATGCAAAAATTCTAATGTCTGATAAAATTGTGGATGAGTATTCTGGATTAGTAGATTAAGTGTGACCAAGTGAGCACAAGTAAAGCTTACTCTATTGTGAAATTGTTTCTAGATCTAACAATATAATCTTGAAAAAATGGGGTCAATAAAAAGCCTATGTAGTATTGCAACCACCTCTGTTGAATATTGCAACAGTATCAAAATCCAAAGCGGTCGATCTTAGCAATCGATTATATTAAATACAATCGATCAGTCTTATTGATAACATACCACTCTGTATTTGATCTCAGCATTTTGTATTCCCTCAGAACATTAATTGTTATCAGTAGAGTTACAGTTTACACCTAGCGCTAAGTCTTAACTATGTATTTACACATCAACTCATTTATTTATCACTAGTGCGACACTAACTCTGCAATAAAGGGATCGTTACACTTTATTAAATGAATCTTTCAGACCTCGTTGAAACGAGGGGGACTTACATATAAGTTTACGAAACCACAGTCCACAGATCGTTTGACTAAACAAAGATTGCCGATCACGCAATCGATTTTCTCTGTTCAGATTACGTAGACGTCTCGTCTAGTCGAGTTAGTCGGAAGTCACGCCTTACGAAATAAATCGAAGATTTTTAATTTCCTCGTGAAACTTACGACGAAGACTGCTCAAAACTCAGAAGCCATACATGCCGCGACTCGCTTTCACTATAAACATTAGGATAATCGGTGTTGACACGTTAAGCATTGCCGGTAGAATTCTCTCCTCTTTCAGTTTCAGTCTCTCCTGGCACGAAAAGATCTTCAAAGACATCCTCGTAATTTCATCTCTTCGATCTTAACAACTGCAGCTGTTGCAATATCGCTCTTGCAGTTGTGACGATTCTGATGAAATAATAGCACTTGTCCTGAATGAAAATAATACTTAAGAAACTGCTTAGAATTTTCCTTACTTATGCGATTTAACGCATTTATGCTTCAGGCTTTAGATCAATAAAACTGTTAAAATTTTCAAAAATCTAAATCCAACCCCAAAACTAAGTAGTTGCTTATAAAATATAGTTCGTACTATATATTTTGGAGAATTAGCTGAAAACTCAGCTTTGTTAGAATATAATAAATATTTTCATACAGAGAGTGAGTAAAATAATTTCTATCCCTGCCATTGGAAATTGCGAATACAAGTGCACTCACGACTATAACCGGTTCGGAAACATTCACTCTGTATATTAGAGGTCGCAATCTAGTCCAAACAAAAAGCCTACATTCATTTTGATTTACATATAATATCAAACATAATTTTTCTCGCTTTAATAGCAAAATTCTAAGACTCTCTACATCAGAAGTAGTAATAATGTATGAAAAAATATTAATTCATCTTTTAATTATTATTAATTCACCTTAATTGCTTCTAATTAGTAAGTATTTTAATTGCTAGTCTTCTATTAGTGATTAGTATAAATATTCACCAAAAAACTTTAATAAACGTATTGTCTTTTATGAGTAACTTTTTTAAAATTCAGATTTTAAGCATATATCAAGTTGCCTACTAGAATCTGAGTAAAAAATTATGTTCATTAAGTTTTTAAATTATTTCAAAATTTTCAATAATATATGTATAAATGATATTTTCAATGTCATTCAAATTGAAAACTGTAAAATTATACAATTTTGCATTAAAAAAAATGGAAATTGCTAATGGAATAATTAAAAATTTTAAGTGCCAAAAATAAAACACTTTAAACACAAAATCTCCAAGTTTCGACAGTTGCATTTAAAGTGATATTGATGAAAATTTCTTCATAAACAAGAATTTATATCACCTGTCATCTAACGAAGGAATAGATTGCTATCGGAAACCACTTATCCCAGAAGAGTTTAGCAGTAAATACCTTTTTTAACCACAAAATGACTCGTCGTGCTAGTTGGACTAAAAACGAAACCAGACATCGAACATTTGAATATATCATCAAAAGCTCCATTATAAGAAGGGAATACTTGATCTCAACCTTTCGAGAGATTATTATCGGGAATCCTGAGAACAAGTAACATATATCTTTTGATTGTGGAATCGAAAGAAGCCAGAAGAAGATGGAAGAAGCAGAGAGATGGTCAGAAATAAAACAGAATTCCAGCAGCAAGTTTCACGGTCGGTATGGTAATGCACCTTGACTTATATGGCGTTTGATCGTCCGATGCTCGCACAATAATCACATACACTCGGACGAGAAAGGGACAACGCAACACAACGGTACGAGCGATGTAACATCGTAAGAGACATCCGATAAAAGCTGCTCTTATGTTTGCAATTCATGAATATGCGATCAGGTTCAATGTTCGACTGAGTCGGAGAAGATCAGGGAACAATGCTGACATTGCTGACCCACGACAGATAATTGGGAGATGATGAGGCACAGTCAATTGAATTTCACGAGATAGAGGGCGTAATTACACAAATGCACATGCAGCGATGACATTGTGACAGCAGCTCTTACTGATGCGAATCACTTAATGACTCATGATTTTTTGTTTCATATGGAAAACATTAATCCCACTGCTTTTACATATGTATTTAATCGAAAATACATAGTTGCATTCTTAAGCTCCCCTGATGGAAATAAAAAGATATCTACTTGAATCTTTTTCAATATTCAGGATTGAAATAGAAAGGAAAATTTAATTCAATTTATGTATATCTCTTTCTTAATCTACAAATAATCTCTTCCCTTTTGAATCTCAATATTTTTATCTTTCTATATTCTTCGTCTATATTTGCCAATAATTTCCTATTCTCCACTTATCCACGCTAATCTTTCCTTATTCTCCATATATCCATGCCAATCCTTTTCTATCCTTTTTAATCACTACATTTCTATCTATGTCTATCCTTAATCTAATCATATTAATCCTTCTCTATCTCTCTTCAAGTATATTATCACATTTATCCATTTCAATCTTTATCTTTTTAAACCACATATATTTTTCTATTCCTAAGTGTCTAATGATTTCACCGCTGTTGTTTCTATTCGCAAATTGAATTTCTTTCAAAATCTAAAATCATTAAATTTATATACATTTTAATGATGATTATAAGTAATATTTATATTTACGGGATAGACAAAAGCGGATCTTATAAGAAGATTAAAAGGGATAGAGATGAAAAAAGATAGACTTGGAAAAACAAGGGATAGATTGGGATAGAGCTCTTATAGAGATTAATATTTAAAATATTATTATGCTTGTTCACAATTTTTAAATTAATAAGTTTAAAACTAAGGATAGAAAAAGATTGAAAATGAGATAGAAAGATATTCACATTTTTTTCTGGAAGAGGTAGACTGAAAGATAGAAAAAGATAGAAAAAATGTATAGAAAAGATTTAAATTTCTGGTTAAGGATAAAAAGTGATAGGGAAAGATAAACTCTGAAGAAAATGATGGATACACTCAAAGGTAGCAGAAGATAGCGTTTGATGGATGCAAAGTGTACACTTGGGAGGGATAGTAAATCTCTATCCTTTTCTTTGCAAAAGTTTCTATTCTTCTCTATATTTTTACTTCCGACAGGGTCCATTCATTTATGCACCACCTAAACTGAATAGAATCTTCCTATCTTGCTAAGATTTCAAACAGGTACAATGTTACAAATATCTCTTATAATTTCACAATAAATAATATGAATCAAATAGAAATAAATGAAATTGATGTACCTGATTAATTATAATTATGAAAATATAACTTGTGTTGATAATAATTATTCATTTTTTTTTTAGTAAACTAATTTGATTTGACTCGAAAATTTTTAACAGTATATTTTCTGTTACGAAAAGTGATGAAGAAATTCTGAGAAAAATAAAACAATTCCGACCACTGTAGTTATTATAATTTCTTAAGGAAAAACGGAAATTAAGAAAAAAAACTTGTAAAACTATCTATGCGCCCCCATTTCCACACACATAACATATATGATCGCTGCACTGTAAATTCTTTAATGAACACGTTCTGAACCCCTCTGAATGACTCATAGATAGTTTACAACTTTTTAAAAACGATCGCTAATTACTGGTATTATAAAATTTGTTTTCAGATTCCAAACAATCGATTTACTCCACAAAAGTAGCACTTTTTCATGCGATACTATTACATTCTACATTTTTTGATCCTAGTGTTTTTTTCTAGAAACATAGGATTTCCCAGTAGACTCAGCAGAGAATGAAAAAAATTCCGCGACATATTTATAGATTTTAGGAATAATTTTGGTTCTTTCCTGTTTACTTCATTTGACATCGATTCACACAAGATGAAGAATTCTCATAAATTATAAGTAAAGTTAAAACTCATTGTCCGAACAGCAACTAAACCACCCTCGAACCTTGGACTTAAAAAGTATTTTGCAAATTATTTTCCCATTACCTTTTCTTTGGTTTTTTAAAACCTGTTTTCTCTGAACGCTCTTCTCTGCGGGAATTCTCATGATTCTCGATCACTGAATCAGAGACCTGTTCGCATAAAACGGATGCGTATTGCATTTTCTCTCAAGCAGGTTGAGACCATGACCAGAGTCAATACTTTAGTAAAACTACGCCTGCAGCTGTGGTACAGCACGGTTTGGTGCAGTAATGTTAATTGGTCGAAATCACCCTTGCAATAAAGTCATTCGGTGTACTTTAAACAATCATCTTTCGAGTACAATAAAATCAAGTCGATGGCGTTAAATTATTTTTTCTATTTTTCTACTAGAGAATCCTATATAAAAAAAAAACAAAAAAAAACATGGCGAATATAATTTCAAAAGTAAAGTTAACAAATTCTTGGAGTGCTCTTGTCTTACCTATATTGGCGTCTTTTTCTAGAAAAATAAATTTAAAACCGCATTTCTGATTATATGAATTAAAGACCAACGAATAAAAAATACTTAAACCTGGATATTTTCAAAGTAAAGCCTTCAAGATTGTACCGTTTTAAATTTGAGGCCATACAAACAGTAAAAGATTTTGGAATTACAATGTCGATGTTCCATCACTAAACTGTGCAGATCAAATCTGAATTGGACGGCCTTAACGTCCAGTTGTGGACACCATGAAGGTGCGTTAGATAGTCGAAATTATAGGCAACTCAGTTGACAGGGTGCATAATGTCTTGAACGAAATTGTCAATTTTGAAGCGCCAATATATGTAAGACTTTTGGTAGCGATTCGTAATCGTTGATCAAACTTGGATACATCATAATACATCCGAGTCGAAACAGTGGAAAAGGCCTGGTGAAAGTGCGTCAAAGAAAGCGAAACCCGCTTTGCCTTCTGGAAAAGTAATGGCTACAGTTTTCTGGGATTCTCAAGGAATCATCTTTATTGACTACTTACAAGAGGGTCAAACAACCAGAGGAGCTTATTATGTAACATTTCTGATCTGTTTAAAAGAAGAACTGTAAATGAAATGGTCAAGATTGACGAACAAAAAAGTTATCTGCCACAGTGACAATGCGCTAGCTCACAACTCTGCTGTTGCAATGGCAAAATTGCACGAACTAGAGTTCAAATTGCTACCCTTATAGCAAGATAACTGCAGACTGGCGCGAGCTGGGTATCAGAAAAAGCAGAATCTGTTTGCAGCCTGGCGCCTGACTAGCTTCGCGGAATAATATTCATCAATAAATTTTTACATTAATTACTAGTGTTTAAACTAAATTCCAGAATATGATTCGTTCATTCACCAGATACTGTTTTTCGTCTGGTCTGATCATTTCTGCCGCCAGTCTAGTCGACTAGAGGGAGATGCTGGGCTAGACTCTGACCTCTGTCATACAAGCCAGACGTTGCTTAGGGAGTATCCTATTAATTCTATTCTGGTTCGGGGGAAAGAGATTTCACTCGAATGAGGCGAGATCATCGTCGTTATAAAAATTAGAGGATTTTGTGCATTTAGCGAAGAAGAGATGGTCTTACATTTCTTAGTGACATGTACACATTGCTATACTTTGCGCATTTAAACACTTTTATCCACTGGTATTCTGCTGGTAAGCAAGTAGTCGGACTATTTATTATCTGAATTTTTAAGAAGTGAAATGCAACTGAAAACCAGCATCTGAGAATGCTGTATACTTATCCAGATGCGATGTAGTTGGTTAGTGTCTCGAATATCACCGCTTAATTTCGAGACCTTGTAGTAGGATCTCGGGTAAAACCAGTATCGTTGTTCAATTTGAATGTAGCAATCGTTCTTCCATTTTTTCATTCGAAAACCTGTCGTTGGTCGCCTGTCACGACTACCATGTATTCTTGCCGGCGCTGCGTGCCACTAATGTGACACTCGTTAAAGGATTTCATTTATCATTTGCTCTTGGAATTAAATTCACTTGATACTCAGTGCCGGAGACTTTGCGTTAATAATTAAGTATAATGTAGTCAAACTTATTTTCAAGATATCGAATCTCTATACCGGAGTGTCCAGGATATGAAGATTATCTTTAAAAAATCTAACATAACTTAGTTTTAATCGAGAAGTTATAAGGCTCAAAAATCGTTTATCAATACTGACATTGATCATCACCTAATTCATCTTTACTTTAATCAAATGCATTGATAATTTGCATTGTACATTCATAGAATGTCATCAAGATCTTGATCAGAATAATCTGGAATACAAAAATAATTGTCTAAGCTGGGAAATTAGCACAATTGAATACCGTTTATCAAAGTACGATATAATCTTGTGAAATCGTAATGAATATATGGCTTTAAGTGTTCTAAAGAATTTTAATTTCAATGGATTGGTTCAATTAACTCGCGTTTTTCTTTCTGCATGACTTGTTCGTCAATATTAAACAACCATATTATTGAATTCATGAATAAATTGTGTAAGGAAATGTATGACAATTTATATTAACATCTTGATATAAAGATTCAGAATTACAATATCTTAAGCATTAACAATCTCAATAAATTCTTTGCATTTGACGAATTTCCATACTTTATAGCTTTATAGCTTTAAACTGCACTGTTAAAAATTTCTGTTTTAATTTTCGAATAAATGTAATGGAAGTTTAGTGGCAAAACTTAATGTAATTTTCAATAATTTGCATTAAAGGTATTGTTCATTTAGTCAATAATCCATTGTAAAATTACAATAATGTCTATACTGTAATTTTTTATTGTAATGTGTTATAAAATCAAAAATTTTTTAACAAAATAACCAATCTGTATTCCAAATAAACTTCACAGTGCAAAATATTCATAAAGTCATACTATTCACCCATCGTTAATAATAAAATCGATTAAATTGAAATTTTACTTGAAATCAGAGCGAATTGTTCATAGCTTATGAGAATCAAAGACGTAAACGTGGGATTATGAACTAACTTAAATAGATAGCATCGGCAGTTTCACTTTCATTCTTGTAACACGGTTACAGTAGAGACGCGGGAAAAGAGATCCTCTCTACCTTGGCTGCCTTCCTCAATTCCACAGTGGAGTAGGTTCGTGTAGCATCTCGTAAATCTTAAAGGAATTACTCGCATCGTTGGCTTGATTATTGGTGGCCTATGATTATGTGCCGCTGCCATGCCGTACCGGCAGGAAAGTGTCGGCATTTGCGCTTCTTTGGTAGAAAACATAAAGGTGCTCGTGGTCGTAAATTTCATTAAGTTGAATCTTCAAGTATTACCTCAGAAGGCAACGATGATAATTTTTTTTCCGTTGTCGTTAAAATTAAGACCTTGGTAACCCTTCTATTGAGAGCATTTTCTATTTAATATTTTTACCCATAAAGTACCTTTTGTGGGGTATAAATCAAAGGTCGTGCAGAAAACTTTGTAAGTAAAAATTGTGTTTTACATCTAAACTTAATTTTGATCGTTTTAACCCTGAAGGAAACAGTTTTAAGATCTAGTTATAATTTCGCAGAATTAAAGTTCTCAAAAAGAATAAAATATGGTACGAAATCTAGGGTTTGCACATATTTCACCAATTGATGCCTTCTACAATACTACTCTATTCTCAAAAATATATTTGTTCACAATCCTCATGAATAACGTACGTGCTTAATGTTTTCATCTGTGTATTTTATCGGCAGTTAAGGTTTTACGATCACAAGACTGTATTATTCTACCTCTGGATTTGACATTGAAACACATAGAAAGTGGGAACCAATCAAGAAATTCATGATTCTGGCGATCAATAGTAATTAAAAATGATAAATGTTTAAATCAAGGACCTGGACCTTCGAAATCCTTTCTATTACCTTCGTCTTGTAATCTAGGAAAATATTCCGATTTCAGCAAATATACTGTTGCCAGAGAAACTTTTTTCAAAGAAGTATTTGTTTGATTTAAAATTTAATAAATTAAAATTTTCATTTTAAAACTTTTATTCTGAAACAGCATCAATACTAAGCAATTAAAACTGTATTTTTATAAAAACTGAAGCCTTTGTCAAGTCAAACTATTTTTGATATGAAGTCTTAAATATTAGGTGCACTGCAACGATAAAGTCCACCATTTTCAAGCAAGTAATCAACTGACAAAAATAGATTGTCTATTTGTTTTTTTTCTTTTGTTTGTTTGTTTTTTTTTTTTTTTTGCGAACCAGTCACCGAATTTGGATATTCAAACTGATTTTGCTGACGCGGGTATACTTTCAAAGTTCAAAGGCGGACGTATCAAGGTAAATGTTCTCACCGAGGTTCCCGCATCTTGATCAGTCACTCTTTTCTTCATCTTAATTAAGCATTTGAGATCATTAATGTAAGTAATAACGTTTCAAAGCAACTTTATTTGTAATTTTATTACAAAACTGCTATTAAAACTACATGAATTACATTAAATAATTTTGGAAATTAACTACATGATGACAAGAAGAAAATCGAGAACTTAATATGATTACACGAAACACAAAAGAAGTTCAAATAATTAAAAGAAATGAAATTTAATAACTCAGTCATTACCTTGAATATATGTATACTTTTTTTCCATCATAAATAGCTTTCTCTAAAAAGAGGAGTACAGAATAACTAGCGTATCAATTAACAGTTACCATGTTGTTTATTTAACGTTCCGCATCTCAAATGCAAGTGTTTCTACAAATGTTTTTCTTCTTTTTTTGATCATTTTTTGTTGATCGAATGATCTACTCAAGAATAAGAGCACTTCGTGGAAAATGTTTCAATCGTTAGATTTGCAGATTAATTTATGTTCCATATAATAGGCCACAAAACTCACATATTCTTGTTTAGTTTAGTAATAATCTTTCCAAATTTCAAGATAGAAACAATTCAAAATTGTATTTTATGTTTTGAGTGTAAACTTCATCGAATATTTACCGACACCAGTTTGTAATGGATACCATCGTGCGAAAAATAAGGAATAACGAATGATACCGGGGCCAAGTATTATGCAAGATTTCTCTCCGGTACTCTTTGGAGGCCTCTGGGACAATGTTCCGTTTCACTAGCGCAATAAATATATCATATCCATTAAAACTTATTTCAAAGAATAAACCAATAATCGAAATACAATAAAAAGTCCTTGACAATGAATTAAAAAGACCTTCAGATTATGCAGACTATTGTCTACACTCTGCACCTCTTACAGCTGGTGAAAGTCGAATATAATAAACTCAAGTCGAATTTGGACAATGAACTTAAAATGTGTATTAAGAATTGTGCATAATTCAACAAATTTTATTTAAATTGATTAAATTTCCTACAGCAACCTTCAAACTTTAAATCCTATAAATACAGAAGCGACCTTTTCCCGGCGCCAACTGTTGATGTCGTTCACGTCAAGTTCATGAATCGACTGTGCCTCATTGTCAGTCTCTCAGAGATATGCGTATACCTATATATATATTTAGAAATTCCGAACATTCACTACGGGTCATATACAACCATATAAAATTATATACAACCATATATAACCAACAACCAACCAGGCGCAATTAATTGCGTAACTCTGGAACGGAAGACTCACGCGGTACCTTATTTACATTAGAAATGTAAATTCAGAAAAAGATTATTTCCAAACGACCTAGAGAAGGTCTCCGGAGAAGTAGCAGACAGGTTTAGTCGAAATCTGCGGAATGGTATGACATTTTAGAGACTATGACGCGGCACACCTAAGGACACAAGTGACGCGACTCTTTTTTTCCATTCAATTGGAACTTTACGTCCTTAAACCCCAAGAATACTTTGAACATTTTTGCCAATTCAAACATTTTTGAGTAATATCCCTGCTGAAAGTAAAGAAATAAAAATCCTATCCCTTTCTAACTCTTTCTATCCCTAAGATAGAAAGACATAAAGATCGGTTATCCACTACTACCTTTCGCCTATACCCGCCTATCTCTTTCTATTTCCATATTAATCCATATCCACGCCTATCTTTTTGATTCTCCTTTTTTCTATTCCCTTTTATCCCTTGCTTATCTACCTCATTCAACCTATTGTCTATTCCCGTCTATCTCTTTCTATGTCCTTTTCAATCCAAGTTTGTTCTATCTCTTTGAATCTGCACTTATCTATCTCTATTTATCTCTCGCTTATTACAGTCCATCTCTTTCTATCTCTTTGTTACTCAAAATCGCTCTTATCTCTTTCAATCCCCACTTTTCTATTCCTTCATATTTCTCGCCTATTCTTGTCTATCTCTTTCTATTTCCTTATCAAAGTTAATTCGTTATTAACTCTTTCAATCGCCACTTCTCTATTCTTTCCTATTTCTTGCCTATTCTCGTCTATACCTTTCTATCTTCTCAATCAAAATTCACTCCTAACTCTTTCAACGTCTTCTTGACTTCTTCTCTGTTTCAGCTTAAAACTCTTTTCTATTCAACTCCATCCTTGTCTATTTCACTTTGGTTCAAATATTTCATTTTAAAAAAGTAGTTTATACATGCAATTAATTGAGGGCATATGGGAGGCGTGACTAACCATATACACTACCCGTCAAAAATATGAAACCACCTTCTCTTCTATTATCGTTTATGTTCTATTAAATTCAATAAAAACAAAGATTACATTTTTTTTAAGTGAGTTAAAAGCTATCAACATTCCGCCTAAAATGAGATAGGTTAGTGATTACAACGACTGACAGAGATTTATGTAAAAAGTCAGAGGTCGATAGATGAGATATAAATGAGAAAATTATAAAAATATACGTTATAGATGTTAAAAAAGAGATTTAAAAAAAATAGAATTTGATAGAGGAATAGAAAGCAATTAAATTTTTTTTGTGTAGAGATAGACTAAGAGCCAAAAATAGATAAAAAATATTTAGATGTTTACGAATGCAAATTGGCTACTTGAAAAAGATAGAAAACATCATTCTCTTCCTATCCCCAAATTTCTACCTCTTTCTATCTCATAAATATTTTACTTTTATATCAGTAATAATTTCAAGTTGAAATTGTTGAAAAACACAATATTTTTAATTAAAAATATTAAATTTTCATTGAGTAAGTGCGGCAACACTGCGAAATTATGGGTTGTCACAAATTGGTAGCATTGAACTCCCATAAGCTGTCATCGCAAAATTTTGAGATTATGTTTTTGTTTCAATTTCGATCCGTTTCGGAATTTATTGATTTCCTGAAATATTCCGGGTCATTGGCAAGTTGGAAAATGGAATTAAAGATTAATTTCAAATTTTGAGAGGATTTTCTTAAATACATAAAGAAAATATTTTTTCAAAAGAATCAAAAATCTATTTGCTAGGGTCACCTAAGAACCTGGATTATCAATAGAGAGATGTCCCTTTCGTATATTAAGTGCCATTTTCCCATGTTAAATTACACAAAAGATTAAAACTTAATAATTCGCAAATTCATGATAATAATAGAAAAAATAAAAAGTTTAATAAATATTTATTTTTTACATGGTACGCGAGTTGAACCTTCAGCGAGTGTTATTTTTTGAGAAAATGATGTCAGGCTTTAGCAATTTAATTTAGCTGATGTGAAATTATGTTCCACATCATAACGCTCCACAATCGTCTCGCCATACAAAGCGTACATTTAAAATCGAGCACGAGAAATCGGTTGATCATGACCTACCACGTCCACATCCAAAACAAGAGGTTCTCTCTCTTTTTCGAGGCGCCTCGGTAGCTAATTGGCAATATCTCCGTCTTTGAAATCAAAGTGGTATCCATTATCCAATATCCATTATCCATTATCCAATCAAATGCCATGTATCAACAAAGAAGAATAAAATGAAGAAGAAAAAAGCAAGAAGCAGGTGCACGAATTGACTGCCGTGTTACGTTAAACATAAAAAAGTCTCGCTATTAAATTTTAATTTTTATATAAATGTCTTGAATAAATTATTGCTAATAACTCGTTTCATCCTAGAGTGATGTAGACTTCAATTTCGTATAAGCGAGCTAATTAACCATAGTAAAAGAGAAAAAATTTTCGAGATACTTGAAACAAAAACAAAATACAGGTAGAGGGAGAGGGACTAAGATTATATTTCTCTTGGGTGCGCAAGGTATATCAGATGTATTTCATAACTATTACTGTAATACACGTCCGTGTTCCGTCACTTCTCTACAATCAAGTTACAGTCTCGAGTCGAACGTCCAAGGACTCGTCACATGTTTCTATGCCTGGACATAGTCTTTAAATACATTTTTGTTGACGAGAAAATATAAGAAAAAAAAATTAACAAGGGGAGGGCCAGACGTGTGTTTTCTTGTTTTTTTTTTTTTTACTTATGAAATGATATTACTACAGGATCTATTTATCCAAGCAGTAAGATGCGCTCTTTAGCCGATTTTGAGGAAAACAGAAAAACCGCTTAACTTAAGTTCAAAAAATAAGTTCCAAAACTGTAATTGTTAGAATTATATCATAAAAGAGATGTTGCAATTATAACAAAACTGCTTCTATAAACTCGAAATCTCGAAGTGAGTCACACCGAATGAACCTGGACTGTATTCTCATTTCGCCTATTGGTTGAATTTGTATTTGCCAGTACGCTATAGTTTTCATGGTCAACAAATATTCTTGCCGATCATTAAAAAAATAATTTTTGATGGACAATAATTAATAAAATTACTCTTCTTCTTATCTTTATCCTTTTATCAATAATTTAAAAAAAAAATAGATTTTACTACATTTTTTATTGAAATTAAGATAAATATTATGAGAAAATTTTTAACCCAAGCAATGTGAAGAATTTTTCAAGAAAATGTTATATGCAACAAATATTGAAGTTAGACATTTTTCCCCTTCGAAGGAATGTTTAAGTAATTTCAAACGAATTAAAAAGGGTTTCAAGATTTTGAAGTAATTTAAAAATATACGAATGTTTTTGAATTTTATAAAATCTGTCAAATATCTTGAAGTCCTATAAAATCTTTTCAAATCCCTTGTGATCATTTAAAAACACTCGGAATGTTTAAGAGTATCTTGAATTCTCCATAGTCTTTTTAAATATGTTAAAATCTCTTAATTCTTCGAAATCTTTAAAAATATCTTAAACCCTTTTAATTAAATCTTCTGCAATCTTTCAAAATCCTAAAAATTCCAGTTTATAGAAGCAGTTTTTATGGAGAGGATACTTTTTAAAGCTAAAATGAAATTATTTAAGATTAAAACATTTTAAAATAAAATATTAAAACGTGATCCTAAAGATAAATTATTGAAAAAAATGGGCGCATAAGATTCCAGTAAGTTATAATAATATAGGGGTAAGCAAAACTATAAGGTTCAACATCCTAACACCCTAAGATAGACAAGTTATGAAATTTTAAAAATTGACTGGAAGTTGAAGATGTCACTGAATATGGTTTATTAATTTCAAGAAGAAATATTACTATGTAAGAAAATATTTTATACATATTTATCGGTTGTCTGACTTCATACTATTGCTGAATTAAGTGTACCGCTCTGAAGTGTGAAGGAGAACTGGGTAAACATGTACTTCCTTCTCTTCACGAGTTCAAAATCCGTTTCAGGCTGTTGCGTTACACTGGCACAGGTGCGGTGAATACGAGGTTGACCGGTGTATTGAATTCGAAAAAAATTACCAATACCATCTTTCACACGTTCGTTTCAAGACCAACAAGCCATACTAGCTGTAATGCACTTACGTTTCTTTCTCGTCATGATGTTCTGTTAAGTCTCGTGAACTGACTTGAAATTATCAACATTTTCATTATTAAGCAATTACAGTACTCTAATACATAACTGTAATGATTTCGTTCAGGAATTTAGTCATTTCAACAAAGAATTTAAATGGTTAGTATGTTTTTCAATCCATTGACGTCGATTAAGAAAAAAAAAACCAGTTTCTTCTAATAAAACAAAACTTCTGAAAAATGTCAACGACCTTCGGTTAGCAAATTCCGAATCCTGTCTCGCTTTGCAAGATATTTTCGAACGACCGTTGCGCTTTATTCTCACATTTGATAACCTGCCATTCTCTGGTTAAAATATACATTAGCTGAAAAAAACTACGCGGCTATGTAAAGGAACGGACAATCTCGTCCAGGCGAATGTCCTTGGGCGCCATCGGACGCGAAGGTAGGCTACCGCGCGAAATACGATTCTATGCGTGTAAAGTTGCCAATTAAAGTAGAGTAAAATAATTTCAGTGGAAACGCTTTCAAGCCCCTGAACACCTATATGAAAAATTTTTAGTAGACTACAGCAATATCTTATGACTAGACTAATCCAGTTCAAGTTAGTTTAACGAAAATGTGCACATGATGATTGAGACAAGATTATTTACTTGAAATTCGTAGCATCACGTAATGGTCACGTTTAAGAGAAATCAATCATTAGGATTAAAGATCATTTCTTCAAGTTCCCATTTTTTATGATAGAGAGGGAAGCCTCGACAAGATTCCAGACCGAGTTGTGTAATGAAAACCGGAATCTTATGCAGGAACACCAGGTTGGTGAAACGAGGAGGAATCTTTCTTCGACCTTCTATAACTTGTCATCAAACGTCGCTTTGATTTGATTAGTTTAATATTTTATTTTGAATCATGAAGGTAATTTATATGTACCTCCGAAAAGGAAACAAGTTGGTCGATTTTATTTTACGGAATCAGTCAACTCAATTACAGTTGTCTCAAATATATCTGGAAGATGTTCTGCAGACGTAATTGCATATCGACAAACTAGTCTGTTTCCAGATAGTTGTATAGAAATGTAAGTTTCTTGACTTTTTGAGTAATGTTGTACATTTGATGCACAACTACTATCTATGCATCTTAAACTCACTTGTTGCAAAACACTAAACTGCTTTGGCCCTGGAAACATTCTCAGGTCTTCCAAAGTTCACGACCACTTTAAACACAAAACCGAGATTCTTTTAGCCACAACCACAACCACAACCACAGCCAAAGCCAAAGCCGCATAAACATAACATTTAACGTAATAATATCCCTCCTTAGAGATAAGATTGAAATGACCCGAGAAACGGCAACCTACAGTTTATAAGATGTAAGATGAAGCGTTATAGAGACGTTACGACATTGTTTCGGGGTCCCACCGCGGTTTCGCTTATAAAGCTCTAAAGCTGGATAGGATGTGGCAGTCTGCTAGTCAGTCAATAGTGGTTAGTGGGTCAGTGGCGACTCGCATCGGGTAATGTAGACACCTACTGTAGGCTGCTACAGGCGACAGGTAACCTGCAGGTTACAGTTAGAGGACATGCGGGCGAGTCAGCGAGTCGACGAGATACTGTAACCCACTATAAACACTCTAGCATGATCGCTTGCATAATCGAAGCTTCATGTCGATTAATGTTCTTGTTACAGATAGAGGCGACGATGTCCGCAACGACCGAGGCAGCGAACCCTCCTTCTTGGCACATTCCGAGGCCGTCCTTGGTTGGACGTAGCGAGAGAGACAGTGAGAATGGAAGCTGGGCTCATCATCATTTGCATCCAAACTCACCATCCAGGGGGTCGACGTCCTCACAAGGTTCCACCGCCAGCACGCATGTAAGAATACAAGAGATATAAAAACTGATCTCAGAATCTCAGTCATCGACCCTTTTCTTAGATTCACGACCTTTAATTCTTGCAACTCTATTTCCAGAGTCTCTGTCCTCCATCTCCTAAATGTTATTGTTAATGCATCAAAAAACTGCTCCTGGCACACCCCTGACGAATATTTTAGTTCAGATTTTCAACTCACTTTACATTTTTTTAGTAATAGTATAAATAGTCCCAAAAATTATAACGACAAGGATTCAAACTTAGATTCGTTTGTATCCGCGAAAAAATATTTCCGTGAGAAAATATTTTATACGTTCAAAAATTACAAGACTAGAATTGATATTTTGTAGATTTGATATTTGGTAGAAGAAAAGATGTCTTTTTATAAAGAAAAAGAAAAAAAATGTTATTAAGAATTTATTAAGAAATAAAGAAAGAACTTTTCTTTGTTTTAAATACACTTCAAAATTTAAATAATTATAACATAGTATATTTTTTACGATTTCAAGATTAAAACTTGTATAATTATTTATATAAATATAAAAAATTTTAAAAGATTTAATGATATTTTAGTGAGTTCATAAATATTCCCAATAATTTCGATGTATTTTAATGGATTTAATGAGATTCGGAGATTTTATATCATTTCAACGCGTTTTATGACTTTGAGGAATTAAAAAAAAAAGCATTTTACAAAATTTTTAGAGGACTTTAAAGATGTTAAAGAATTTTTAATAATTTCAAGAGCTTTAAAGGCAATTTTCGGTATTTGAACAGATTATGGAATTTCATGGGGTAACTAGAATGGTTTTAGGGAAGTTGTAATAATGTTAAGAGATTTTATTGGATTCGACCAATTTTAAAAATCCTTCAAAAAGTTTTGGAAGATTTCCAAACTAACTCAAACAAATTTCAATGCAATTAATTTGTTTTCAATGAGTTTAAAAAGTTTTAAAATAATTTCTGGGTAAGTAAAAGTATGCAAAGAGATGTCTAACGACTTCGACGGATTAAAACGAGAATTAAAATTATTATTTTTTTTTTTTTTGGGGGGGGGGGGGAATAAAGTGTCATAAAGACCAAAACTGTTTCAAAAATTGTTAAAAGATAACAATGTCTTCTAAAATGTCTTGAAATATTTTGTAATTCTTTCAAAGTCAGAAAAATCTTTTGATATTATACACGAACTGAGAAAATTACTTATAATTTTCAAAATCCTCGTCAATGTATAAAACTTCTTCAAATCCTCAAAATCATCCGAAATTGTTTATAAGTTCGTAAAATCGTTGTAAATCCTTCTATACCATCTTTTTTTTATTTTTCCGATTTCTCAACATGGTTTAAATTTTAAATGTATTCTTACAATATTTTATCAAATTAAAATTGTAAGATTTAGAAGTCAATGTTATAAAATATTAATATTTGTGATATAAAAAAAAAGTATTTAGAGAAGCAGAAACCAACGAAGAATGTATTTATTCTAGTAATATTCCAAACTTAAAGATGTTATTACATTCTCATCAGAGAGAATGTATTATTTTTAAAATACTAATATCTAATGATATTTTTCAGAGTGCGGCTTCAGGTACCCTTCTTTTGACGGCGGCCAATCTAGCAAATCTTGCCGCAATGCACCCTCCAACAGTAACAACTCCGAAGCAAGTAGACACGGCATCAGTTGCCAGTAGTACGCACTTCACAGTGGTTAACGGACTAGGCAGACCACCTAAGGTGTATCGGAAATCTTGGTGTGCTAGAAACAAGCTCACAGTACTCGTCTGCACGACGAGCTTCCTATTCATGGTTGGTCTACTCGCCGGAATTCTCTTAATGGAAAGTAAGTTAAAACCATCATATCATCTATAATAAAAGCATTTTACATCGTGTAAGTTTTACTAGATTGTATATTCTACTAATTGTAAGCTTTGTAGCCAAGTGAAGGGGAAGAAGCGATTCTGAATATGCTTGTTTGTTATGTTTCAGTGAGAGCCCGAAGTATGTACGACTAGACTCGAAAATTAACAGTCGATTATTAAGAGAGGGGAGTTGGCGCAACAGTGGCAATTCCTGATAGCTGTCAATTTAGCATCGAAAGATGCAAATCGATTTGACCCGAAAGAAGGCAGAAACTGCTTTTAAAGTTAAAGTGCGATCAAAGTTCGGCTACGAGATGAAATTGTCTTTTAAGCTGACTTTACCTTATAGTGACTCTAATTGTGGTTAAGGGTATTGCCTAGGAATTTCACGATCTTTCAAAAATTAAAACCGATGTCTTCGACCTTGAAGAAAAACGAGCTAAAGACAACTAGAATACTTATACATTTTTTTTGTAATTTATTTACGTAATTTTGTCGTTCAAGCAAAGGTGTCGGTTTTGAAATTAATGAAATAATATTGTGTCCGATTTTTTCGTCCCAGGACCAAGGCAGCTCCCTTATAGATTGATTGTTTACTCGAACAAGTATTGCGATTCGCGCGAATGGAGTTTCTTGGACAAAGATTTAAATACAACTAAATTTGAAACGTGTTAGCTAGCTGACTTAGCTATTGTAATAAGTTTGCAATCAGTTTGAAAATTTGATACTTTTTCTAAATTTAGATGTCATGAAAATTGTATCAACTACAAAAGAAAGAAAGGAAGAAAAGAATGAATGAATGAAAGAATGAAAGAAAGGAAAGAAAGAATGAAAAAAAGAAAGAAAGAGACAATTTTGAAATTAAAACTTTGTCAACAAACAGCCCCATTCGGTGACGACATTTGCGATTTAGGATATAAGCTTGTATTGCACCGCTTCAAAAGTGTGGTACGTGAAAAAAGTAATTACATTTGTGTAATAAGCATATGTCGTGCTGCGGCGAGTAAAGACGCTCCGTGTTATTAATTTATATTTAAACTAACCAATCAATGAAAACATCGCTCCTAGAATAAAATAGTGACAACGCCCTCAGTTATTGACGTTATTATCCAATTACGATCAGGGTTGCTAATATAAGAGCTTTTTTGTATCATATATCTTAGTATGTATATTACAAGTAGAATATTTTTCAGTATTAAGCTGCACTTAAAATGAATTTTCTTCGCAAGGATATAAATATACTGTAAGAAGTAATGTAAATTCCGCATTGTCTAAGTTTTAAACTTGTTTCATTTTCCGAAAATTTGGCAACGCTGATCGCAGAAAAAATTCTCGAGCAATTTAGGCTTGATTCTAAATTGGTACGATGATCAAATATATTTTTAAATAAAAATCTATACGAATCGAATAGCTTTGCGGCAACGAACGAACGAACAAAGGGCGATCTATTAGCTACGTAACTTAGCGGTAATAATTTAATCGAAACTAACATTGTCCGAATCAAACGCGGAATTTCTGAAAAGTCGTTGCCAAAAGCAACTTGTGGAAAAAGCAATGCAGAGCGATTGGTTCCGATCGGTCCCGATCGCTCTCGGCGTCTGTGATATTACTTCTGTATTAATTAATTGAGCCAACAAGAAATTGTCAGAAAAAAAAGATTAATTTTATTTAATAAATCCCACCCTTCGCTTAAGTACTTATGATATATCCATTATATTTAAAATCGAATTAATAAATAATAATAATAATAATAAAGTACGATAAATACATTCATTCATTTTGTATACATTGAAGCTTATTTTATGTTTCTACTCACTTAAGGGCGTTGAATAAACGGACTTTGAAATCCCTAAAAATAGAAATTTGAAAAATTATTCTAAGTGCGACCCTGCTACCGTATATATTTTAAGAAAATGTTTTTTGGACACTGAACGAAAAATCAATGAAATACAGAAAGTTTGAATTTCCTATTTTTTCAAATACCAACACGAAATTCGCGATTCATTGCGACACAAGACCGTAATTTGTGATAGACTTTGAGAAACATGATTGTTCAAGGTCAAAAGAAACGAGAAACACACAATGAGCAGACCGCACTCTACCCAAGGGTAAAGTCGTCAGAATGTCGTTGTTGGTACATAATTATAATTTTTTTTTTAAATGTGAAAATCGGAATGAAAACACAAATTTGGACGATATATGTTGCAAAGATGTGTTGAAATTGCAATATATACCACACATGTTTGAAATATATACCGTCTCAGTTTGTGGAACATCATTTGAAAAAAATAATAATTACCCACAGCGCATCTGTCGCGACTTTACGGTAATTTCGTGTAAAAATAATCGCTGAATCGCGAATTTCGTGTTGGCATCTGAAAGAATAGGAAATTCAAACTTTCTGTATTTCATTGATTTTTCGTTCAGTGTCCGTGTTGTGCCTGAAATAATTCATTTATGCGAGTGCGTCTGACATTTAGTTGCTCTTCCTCGCGATTCGTCTGCTCTCTTTGCATTCGCTCCTGTTTTGAAAATGAATATTTCCAGACAAAATATTCTTTCTCTCTTCAAAACCGGACTGAAATTTAATTTTTGTGAGACCCAGGACCATGCAAGACCCTAAATATTTAGTAAGTTGTTTCTATATCGTCCAAAAAAACATTTTCTGAAAATATATACGGTAGCAGGGTCGCACTCAGAATCATTTTTAAAAATTTATATTTTCACGGATTTCAAAGACCGTTTATCCAACGCTCTTAACGAGTGTTTGTCTCTTGACTTTTTCTGCCAATGTAACTAACGTCCTCCAAAAATTTATTCATGATTATCAATACTTTTATAATCATAAATCGTTTTGGCGAGCATCTATAATTATTTTCTTTCGTCGCCTGGGCATTCTAAACACCCCAGTCAATAACTTAAAAAATATTTCTAAGTATGGTATTTCCTTACCATCTAGAGAACCGAAAATTACGATACCACTGAAAGGTTAATATATTTGACAAGATTTCGGAGGATTGTCAAAAATTTCTAGATGCTTTATGACATTTTAAAGCTTTTTTCAGGATTTTAAGAGATTTTTAACGATTTCGAGAATTTAGAGTGTTTGCAGAAATATTATGAGGTGCAAAAAAAATATTGATGTAATTGATAGGATTAAAAAAAATTGAAAACATCTAATGAGATTTCAGTGAATTTATAAATATTTTCATTAATTTCGGTGTATTTCAACGGATTGAATGAGATCTCAGAGAATTCAACATTCACAAATTATTTCACAAGTTTTACAGGATTTTAAGCGATTATCAAAAATATCATAGATTTCATGGAATTTATAATAGTTCTCATCAACTTTTAAGGACTTTAGTAAGAGGGATTTTAAAAAATCATGTTTTTCTGAGAGTACAAGCAGTTTCAAGCGACTTTAGGTAAGTTCTGGTAATTTTAAGATATCTTAAGAAATTCCTCGTATGAGAAAGAATTATTGGATCCAATATATACCTCCAATACTTTTAGAATTTTTTTTTTCATAGGATTCTACATGATTAAAATGATTTTAAAGAATTTTAAAACTTTTAAAATATTTTTAAGAGATTCAAAAAGACTTATGATGAATTCAAAGAATTTAAAAATAGTATACAATTTTTAAAGAATTTTCAGGAGATTTTAAGAGATTTCTAGGGTTCCTAATAGAACTCCAGAGGATGCTCAGAATTTATAAAGATATCAAGATTATCAGAATTTGCAAATATTACGCGGAGAAGTATTAAACGTGTAAAGCACTCCATTTGTAGTTAGTGACAAATATTACACAGGTATAATTTGGGATTTTAGCCAATTAATAATAATAATAATAATATTTAAATTGTAACATTTAGCTGATCCAAAAAAATGTTTCATTATCTAATACATAATTCTTGAACTTGTAAGAAAAATGTAAAAGGATGATAATACTAACTTCGAATTAGTCATTTACAACAGAAAAAATTATTTTTAAATTAAAGTAGAAAGAATTTCCGAACAGGGCTTTTCGATTTCTTTTATCCAGTGCCATATATCAATAAGACATTAAGTCCAACCTAATTAAATCTGTAAGTATTATTTCTATGACCCCAATGAACACAAAATCATGAACATTTCAAAGACGTCTTTGAGACGTTTCTAGAACATCGAATCTCAATTTAATTGACGAGTCTAAGATGTCTAATGTCGTAAAGATGTACTATAGATCTCTAAAAGATAAAAGAAGTCCTGCGGACATCTTGTGTACTAAATTAGATTTTATAAGAACAATCCTAAGATATCCTTAAATTTTGTGCTATGAGACTATTACTGAAAATAATTTTACTTTGTATTTGCTTTATAATTCACTCACCTCAACTTCTTGAAGAGCTTGAGTCCACCGATAGTTTGGCAGGTCCGCACCATTTCCACTATTGGGCTTCAGTTTTCCCTTTTCACTTTCATCCTCTTCCTCCTCTAAATCTTCCGTATTTGTTTTGATTTCACTCTCCATAGAGCTGGACGATGCGATAGCCTCCATTTTCTGAGCAGCATTCTGAAAAAGTAAATATTTAGTACGTGTGCATCAGAAATATCAAAATTTAGCAGTGGTTGTTAGGACATATAGAATAAATGAAATATTTTACTCTCGCTTTTGGTTAGGGCTAAAAAGTTTCTAGTAGGTGCAAAAGCAACTCCCGTAAAGGTAAAGTCCTGAAAAAAACGTCTTCAATTCGTGCAGGGTCATTATATGTCAAAACAGGAAATAAGAATCGATTTCTCATCGCGAAGACTCAAAAATGGTTATTTGTGACCCGGATAAATCGTAAAAAATGGACATTGTACTTATTTGGTTACAAGGAAAACTACTTAAGTATCTAATTCCGCTTTGATTCGTTTTTAAGTACATATGTTTTGGAACACTAAAAAATAAGATACACATATTTTATCTCCTCATAGACATTTCAATCCTTTTCTGTGTCTCTTGAATTGTATTACCAAGTGTGTCCTTTTCAATCACAACATTTCCATCCATGTGTATCGTAATCGAGTCATCTCAATTTTTTCTATCCTTTTCACAATGTAGCAAGAAGTCTATCCTTTTCAATCTAAATCCTCATATCCACATCTATTCACGTATAATAATTTCCATCCCTCTCTATCTTTCTTGAAATATACTATTAAGTATATCCATTTCAATATTTACCATTCATATCCATTGCTATTCTTTTATCATCTTTTCAATCCTTTCCTATCTCTCTTGAAGTATATTACCAAGTCTATCCCTTGTAATCACTACATTTCTATTCATTTTTATCCTTAATATAATCATCTCAACCTTTTTCAATCGTTTTTACAATCTACTGGGAAGCCTATCCTTTTTCAATCCATACTTTTATATCCACATCTATTAGCGTATAATAATTTTAATCATTCTCTATCGAGCTTGAAGTATACTTTCAAGTCTATCAATTTCAATATAGGTTAGTGATTATATTGACAAAGAGATTGAAAGGGATAAAGAAGGATAGACGAGAAATAAATGCGATTATAAATATGTTAGATTTAAAAAAAAAAGATTGAAAAAGATAAAGATGATTAAACAAGGAATAGATTGGGATGGAAAGTTTTTGGATGAGTGATACTGGTTTTTGCAACACAACACCTAAATCCTTCGTTATCTCAGTAGATTAAACATTGGACAGACAACTTTATGTGCGAAGGTTCGCGCCCCCATAGATGTGGATTTTTCAATGGTACTTGTGTTAGTGGAAAGATTAGAATAATATTTATATACAAAATATTGTATTTAAAATATAATTATACATTTTCAAAATTTGAAGATAAATAAGTTTAACACTAAGGATAGAAAAAGATTCCAAATGGGAGATACAAAGATATTCAAATTTTTTCGGGAAAAGATAGACTGAAGAATAGAAAAAGATATAGAAAATGGATGGAAATGTTTTAGAATGGATAGAAAGAGATAGGAAAAGATAGAGTCTAGTGAAAACTTGGATACACACAAAGATAGAAAAAGGTAAGGTTTGATGGATGCAAAGTGTACGCTTGAGGGGAAAGAAAATCTCTATCATTTTCTATCCATTTCTATCAATTTACTTCCAACAGGGAGGTCTAAAGTCGAAAGAACCATGCTGATCGCACTCGTTCCATTCAAACATTACCTGGTCGTATCTAATTAAGATATTGGCCACCCATGTCTACTTCTTAACATGCACTATATTGGGATCAGAATTCTTGTGGACGGCATCAGCGGAATCATGTCAATATGACGGCCATAACAGGTAGATTTTAGAAAATACTATTGAATTGGTAGTGAAAATGACAAAAAAATCATTCAAAATACCAGAAAATTAAATTAACGATTAAACCTTATGATTTTACAAATTCTACAATCTACACCCTCTTGTAAAAATGTTGTTGAAGGGGAACATGAATGTAACTTTCGCATTTACTAGGTATCTGGTTTATTTAATAACTCTGTAAAGTATGATTATACCTTCATTTATTTTAAATCTGTATTTTTGTGCGATCGCCCATGCGAAATGTCAAAATCTACACTCGATCTTCACATTAACAACCTTCGCAATAACAACCGCATTCCATTCGCAATATCAACATGTATGGATCTAAAATCTCACTTAATATCATATCACTTCGCATGCGTTGCGCACCGGGATCTGATTGGTTTCTATTGGCGAGCAGTTTAAAATGCTAAAAAATACTTTTTTTATTATAAATAATAGCATTTCAACTTATAAAAATGTCCATTAGATGGAAATTAATTAATCTTGATAAAAATAAATATTAATTAAATACATATTTTGTAAATAAAGAATATCCTATGTTAATCACTTGAATATGCGTTTAACTAATTTTCATTTTTATCAAGATATATTAATTTCGATTTATTGGATATTTTTATAAGTTGAAATGCCATTATTAATAATTAACAATAAAAATAATATTTTTTAGCGTTTTAAACTTCGCGCGAAGAGCAACCAAGTAGATGCCGACTTGTCTTGGTAAATAAAACAAGGTATTTTTTTATTGGTATTGTTTTGGAAAATCAATTAAAGATATTTATTTAAATATCTAATTAATTATAAATATAGATTACATACAATTATGTTTTAAATACAATAAACGTTCTTTCATATTATCACAATATTTCGCAAGAGATTTTTCGTTGTTCCTTTGACTCCATTGATGTAAGCGCATCAACCACATCACAAACTCAACAAAGGACGGGGAATGTTCCGATGGTTCTTCTGCCAGATTCTGACTGTCTTCATCATCAGAACTTCGTAATTCTTCTCCAAAATCATCGTTTATCCTATCTTCATTTGAGTTTTCTGCCATTTTGGCTATTTGGTCTAACCTGTAAGATTTCCAGGGTGTGGTTCAAGTCCATCTTTTTCGACCCAATTTTCGACTTCATTCTGAGTCAACAGGTCACAGCCAGGAATGAGGTTCATCAGTTTCGGAAAACTTGTGAAGGATAATTTTTCTACTGAGTCAGCGAGTTGAGGTGGCAGCAGATATTTCCACGCGTTTTTTAAAGTATCCATTGATACTTCAGTCCATGCATTGTCCAATAAATAAAAACAATCTCTGTAAGTCCACTTTCTTTACAAAATTCACCATGCTCTCTTCGTTATCAAACTTTTGAGCCACCAGATCAAATAGAAAAGATCTTTTGTATCTTCGTTTTAACGACGAGATAACGCCTTGGTCCATTGGCTGAATTAGCGATGTGACATTTGGTGGCAAGTAGAAAACAAAAAATTGATGATCGATTGCATTAAGCTCTTATTGAGAAGGGTGAGCTGGTGCGTTGTCCAATAAAAGTAGAAATCTAGAAAAAATTAATAATTTTAGAATAAAATTAATAAAATTATTTTTAAATTAATTAATTATTAAATAATTATATAATCATTATATTTAATAATTGATAATTTTATTATTAATTAATTATTAAATGAATAATTTTAGAATAAATTTATTAATAAAGAATAAAATAATGACCTACCTAGCGTCTGGATCAGGGTTCCTTTCTTTTATGCAGGAAATACGAAAATTTGTATGCCAATCAATGAATCTTATGCGAAACAGACGATTTATCAGCGTTGCAAATGTTGTCAGGTTCATAATCATTTTTCTTCAACAAAATCCTGCAATTCAGCACAAAACGCTATTGCATCGTCATCTGCAGCTCACAGTTTTTCGCCTTTCATATTCAAACGTATGCCATGACGATTTTTAAATCTATGGAGCCAACCTTCACTTGCTAAGAACTTTGTTTCACCATAGACACGCTGATGGAAATTCTTCGCTATTGTTCTAAGTAAAGGCTCAGATACAGGCTCACAAAGTGCCCTTTTCTGCTTGAACCACATATAAACGGATTTTTCAAAAGCATCTTCGTGCACTTGAGAATATTTCTTAATCTTATTGTTCCCACTGTGTTCTTCAAGACTTTCCTTATTCTTCAATAATTTATCTTTGTTGACCAGAATACCCGCAATAGTTGAGTGGTGCACCTGGTATTTTTCTGCGAGTTTATTATTTTTCATTCCATTTTGGAAATCCTCAATTACTTGACATCTTTCGGCCAATGTCAGTCTGTTTCTCTTAAATTTCTCCTGAAATTATGTAAACAGTTGAATGAAATTAAAATCTTTAAAATCAAACATCGATGTGAGCAATAATATATCCCAAATTTTCTTTATATTAAATTATTAAACAAAAATAGAGTTTTCTTTATTTTCTATATCCATTTTTTAAAACAGGAACCTTCTTCTTTGAAAAATGATACACTTACATAAATTTAACCTATACAATACGCTATTGATATTTCATATTTTTTTTGCTATGACGTAATACGCATGCGCAATGGATACGACATTTGAGAAAAGGAATTTGTTTGTTATTGTGAAGTCCTCCGATTTGGATTTCGTTGTTATTTTGAAGGTTAAGTGTATAGTAATGTTCAACGATGCCTTCCTCTGTTTTCTAATGACCCAATCAGAGTTCTTAATCAGTTATATTAATTCGAGTACGGCAACGATAATGAGAATATAACCGAGACTTAAATTCTCTGAGAATTGATGAGATCTTATGATTTTCGAGATTTTGATGACAAGGGAAATAATTATTGACGAATTAACCGATAAAGTGTAATAACCCGTATTTTGCACTTCTATTATAGTGTACACTGCTCCCTCAGTTGTAGTCTTGCCTCGGTTCGACAAGACTGTGAGTGAATTTAGCAAGAAAAGAAATCAGGGTCGTATTCACCAGTGTTCCGTTTGCGATCTCCACAATGTTGTGCATTGATGCTCATGCCTCGCGCATGGCGCAAAAGGTTGATTGGTTGCTTTTAAAGGCTTGTGTCTGATTGGTCACTTTCCGCGAATAAGTGAACCATAGTGAAAACTGACTTAGGGTATTTCACCCTTTGTAGCTACGATACTGCCGATCTGGCGGCGCCTCCCTTTCGACTCCTCACCTCCCCTTATCTAAATTTGGGAGCGAACCCAATTTCTAGGAATACTACAACTGAGTGAACTGTAATCCAGGGAGCAGTGCATTTATCTTTTTTAATGAGCTTTACACATGTTGTAAATGAAAAAACTATCACACATGTATGCAGAGTATAGGTTATGTTAGCGTCTAACATAACATAAAGTGGCATTTATTATAAGATGAATTTTGTGCCTTTAATTAACTAGTAAGCAATACTAAGTTGAATTTCTTACAAGGGTTTAACAAAATATTTAATTTTAAATATAATACAAGGAAAGTAAAGATTCCCTATTGAGACAAATTGGTTATCCTGTAAGATTAAACATTTTATTGGAGAATTGAAAGTTACCGTCATTTTTAATTTTGAAATCTAGAACATGACATCGCGCTTCGCGCGCCTATATAATTACTTCATGTTACGCACTTGTGATGATCCCACGTGACCATCTCTCAACCAATCATATCACGAATAAACTGTGGACATTCGACAGGTCATCTATTTTCTTATATAGCAAAGGATTGATTTTTCAGCTACCATTTTTCAAATTATTACACTTTCAAGCTGATGTAAGGGAAATAAAATATTATGTTGAAACGAATCAGATGGTCTGATATTAATACATTTGATTAATTAATTAATATTTTGATGTAAAAGTGCTTTTGGGTATTCCCTTACGTGTCTTCTGTAAAATAATTGAGGCACCAGATTGCAGAACTGCCTCTACGCTCGACCCAACTGAGCCCAGTAGGCTCAGATTATTTTATTACATTAAAAGGTACTCGAAAGAGACAAGCAATCATCAACTTTTTCAGTAGATACCGTTTTCTTCTACAGAATAGTTTAAAAGCAATAAATATTTTAATAAAGTTCTTTTTCCGATTTCGTGACTTTAAGAATTGATATCTCAACAATTTCGCATATCATATCAAAATAAAAAAATAAGTGTCAGTTTATTTTGTTTGTAGAATAGAAAAAATATATTTTAGACGAATCTATTCTTTAGGGGTAAATATCTCGTGGAATGACCAATATGTAATACGACAAAAATAAAATACATAATAAAAATGTCAATTTCTATTTTCCCTGACAACTACTCACATTTCCCTAATATTTCCCCGAGATGTTGCTACCATGCAGCTTTGAATACACGAAGGATTAGACGTCAATTCTACGTTTTAAACTTTGAATAGTATGTTTAAACAGATTATCTATGGGCCGTTCCATATAAAATTTACATACAATTAACAATTTTTTTCAACAAAAATATTTTTTTTAATGTTTTTTGGTCAAAAATATTGTACACGTATTTTTTTATTACGGCATGATATTTAAAATTTCCGATTTGTGAATTTTCAAACTTTTAACCCTCAAAAAATGTACCTCTAAATATTTGCGTATACGAAAAAAAGTATTCTATAAAAAAATAAATGGCAGTAGTAAAATTTAGGATTTTCTCTCGACGTTTCAATAAGCATTACAAGAAATTCATTCGACCAATTGTTTATAAAAATATGGTCTATGTTTATAAACAAATATTGTTGTTAAACTTTGAGTAAATTTTACTACTGCTACTTATTTTTTGAATACAATACTTTTTTTCATATATAAGGAAATATTTAGAGGTACATTTTTGAAACGTTAAAAGTTTAAAAATTCACAACTCGGGAATTTTAAATATCAAGTCAAAATAAAAAAATACTTGTACAATAATTTACAACAAAAAACAGAAAAAAATATTTAACGCGAAAAAAATTCTTGATTGTAAATTTTGTATGGAATGACCCTAATACAAATTTATGTTTTTCTGACTCTCTGTAGGCACCCATACCCTAGAAAATGAATAAATTTAATGGTTTAATGCTGGGTTTACTGTTCAGATTGTTCTAGACAAAGATCTCCACAAGTAGAGTCTAAAAAATTACAGAAAACAGAGTAATAATTAAATGCATACATCAATAAAATTAAGAATGCTCATCGCATTGTTTTGAAAAAAATAACAAAATTTTGTAACATGAATATCTATACCAGGTGTATAAGCTTAAATCTGCTGTTTTTTAGGTAAAAGAAAGTTTTTTTTTTTGCAGAAAATAAAATAAACTTTATTCAAAGTATTTTCCCTCGCTTGCTATACATTTTCCCCATCTCTCGGGCAATTTGTGTATACCACGCCAAAAAAAGTCTTTATCTTTCGATGCAAACCACTCGTCAAGCCATTTTCCGACGTCTTCGTACGAATCGAAGTGTTGTTCAGCGAACGCATGGCCCATCGACGAAAACAGGTGGTAATCAGAAGGGGCCAGGTCTGGAGAATAAGCGGTATGAGGCAGCACCTCCCAGTTGAGTGTTTTCAAGTAGTTTTGGACCATTTTTGACGTGTGCGATGGGGCGTTGTCGTGAAGAAAAATCAGCTTCTCATGTCTTTCTTCATAATCCGGCCTTTTTTCACGCAAAACACGGCGCAATTTGATTAGTTGTTGGTGGTAGCGGTGAGCATCGACAGTTTCACCAGGTTTTAATAGCTCATAGTAGACGACACCCTGCTGATCCCACCAAACGCACAGCATCGTCTTGCGTCCAAAGCGATTAGGTCTTAAGAAAGAAGTTGATAGTTGTCCGGGATAGACCCAAGATTTTCTTCGTTTCTGATTCTCAAAATAAATCCACTTTTCGTCTCCAGTCACCACACGATGCAGAAACGACTTTCTTTTGTGTCTAGCAAGCAAGATTTCACATGTGTTTTGGCGTCGCTCCATTTGCCTATCGTTCAATTCATAAGGTACCCTTTTTCCCATTTTTTTGGATCTTTCCCATGGCATGTAAACGCATGGAAATGGCCGGCTGAGTAACACCTAACTGTTCGGCAAACATTTTTTGTGTTTGTGTATCGTCCTCATCCAAAAGAGCCTGTAATTCATGGTCCTCAACTTTTTTGGGCCGATTTTCACGCTTCTTGTCACTCAAGTCAAAATGACCGTCTTTGAACCGACGAAACCAGTATCTGCAAGTTGTTTCCGATAAAGCACTGTCACCATAGGCCTCCACAAGCATTCGATGTGATTCGGCAGCTGATTTCTTCAAATTGAAGCAAAAAAGTAGAGCTTCAAAGTTGCTTCAGGGTACCGAAGAATCATCTAATTTCGGATATGACTCTAACTTCGGAAACACATTTTTCTTTATTGATTGTTATTGAATAAAGAAAAATAATTCGTGTCCAGAATTAGGTGATTTCATTGTATTCAAAAGCATTCATAAGTCTTCTCTATGCTAGGTATAGGAAGGTATTCAATTTAAGAAATAACTGATACTGATGTGGAGATGAAAACGCAAAGATACAAAAGGAATTCAAAAGCTGTCCTGTCACGACTAAAAGCAAGAAATTTTCCAATACTTTTTAATGCAAGCCTTCTTATCAGGACGTTGAGAAATCAGAAGAACCAAATGTAAGATTACAGGGATTAAAAATTACTCACCTTATTGTCTATTTCTTTTTGCAATTTTTCAGCCTGCTCGTCAGTAAGTTCTACAATTTTTGAGTCAGTTTCCATTTTTTCGGCGTCTAGTTCCTCCTTTTTCTTCTTCTCTATCCGCTCACGACGTTTTCTTTCTTGATCGGCTCGCTCTGCTTTCTCCGTCTGACTTTTTCTTACAGCTGTTCCTTCGTGTCGTTTAAATATATTCATCACCAGCTGTAGATTAATAAAAACAATCAACAAATCGGTTTAATGAAATAAAAGAATTTGGGATGTTTGAGAACAATGAACTTTAATAATAATATACTAGTATTATATGTACCTATTGAGGAGGTTAATGGGGACTTTTCATGACGAGTACTGATAAAATATACGCGACGTAAAAAGTCCCCTTTACATGTTGTGTATACATATATTTTTTATAACACATGGATCATTTTAGTCTTTTTTGTAATACGAAACAATTCAAATTCGCGCACCAAATTAATTGATCAATAAGATTAGCACACCACGCATAAAGTTAGTCGAAATTCATGTCCTTTTTAGAATAAGATATACATGACCAGAGCCCCGTCTGAAGTTGTGCACCGAGCCCCTGCTGGCCAATGAGGGAGCCTAGCTGAGAATCGGTGCACAAATTCAGATGAGGACGGAGGAAGCATGATTACAGAGAAGGGAGAATGCGTGCGTGCGAACTAGTACCTCCACTATCAAAAATTTTTATTTTTCTTGATGGTTTTGACTTCTTTTAGGTTAGTTCTAGAGTTCCTGATAAGTTTTGAAAATATTACTAGCGGTTAATGAGTAAAAAAAAACGTTTTTTGCAAAATGAGGGACTAAGTACACGCTCCCTACCACTTTTAAAAAATTATTTTTTCTTTAGAGTTCTGAGTAGATTTAGCATAGTTCTAGAGTTCCTAACGCTTTTCGAAAACAGTTCAGACCAATTTAGAAAAAGAAAAGTTTAAAAAAAAAAATACATGTCCCTCACTTTTTTGCAAACTAATGTTTGCAAACAAAAAAGACCGCTTAAAGAATACTGAAGAAAAAAAAATCCCGAAAAAAATAATTCCCTAATCCTTTTAATTATATAAGAGCTCTTGGTGGGGGAAAGGAGGGCAGATGAGGAGAAATAAAATTGAATTTTCCGGTTCCAAAGGTGATGATGAGCCGCCTAGGTCATCACCGAAAGAAAAAAGAAAGAATTCTGAGGAGAAATCAGTGGAACACAAATCTGGTATGTATATATTTTTTGAGTTTAAAAGAAATATATCTATTTAAAAAGTTTGACATATTTCATATTTTGCTTCCTCTTAGAAGAAGCTTTGTAGTGGTGACAAAATCCAGTTTCGTAAAAAAGGTTTTTTGAACATTTTTCAAGGGCAATATATCTAATATGATGATATGAAAAAATGTTCGAATGTGTGTGTATGTGTATGTGTCACGATTCAGCAATTTCTTGAAAACGCGTAGAGATAAGTTGATGAAATTTTGCATAGTTATTTCACGATATACCTAGTTGAATTTCATATCAGGGTTTAACAAAATATTTAATTTTAAAAGTTTTATGTACTTTTATAATTTTCGTAAAATTCATTTTTCCAATATAACTTCTCAAATAATCAAAATTTAATGTCCGGGCGAATCGATTGACCTGTAAGATTAATTCATTTCATTGAAAAATAAGAAAGTTATGCTTTATTATAATTTTCCAGAATGAATTTTTTGAATATAACTTCTCAAATAATCAAAATTTAATGCTGATTTCAAGAATAGTTAATGCTTCCTCTATGAGGAAGCAAATCATATTTGCAAGCCGGAAGCAAAGTGCACATTGAATGAGTACAAAAGTTGATAAAACTTGACAGCTAGTTTTACTTTACAGATTTGGAGGGAATATCGTATGCCGAAATTCTTTCACTCAAGGAGGAAAAATACGACGAAAGTCGTAAGATCTAGAAATATCTTATATCATGCGCAAAACTGTCAGAAAATGCTAGTGAAACGGACCCAGGTATTTTGAAACCTGGAAATCCTGCAGGTCGCCATCGCTGAAATTACGAGGAATAAGTAAACGTTTACATGTATCTCTTAAATTTTCTGACGATATTGCCTGCAATAAGAATTATGAAATACATTTTTATAAACAATTAGTACGAGCAATTTTATCTGACGAATAATTTCACAAGAAATTTTTAAAAATCAATGAACATTCAAATTTAAGAATGGACGAATTTTCCAGACTTTATTTGTTAATTTTCCCGGAACGAAAACTATCAATTACAAAATCGTCAATCTAATTAAAAACATTTGGAATAGATGGATCATGCTAAGCAAGTTCCCACCAGGCAATCCCCTTCAAACCGGTACCCCTACTCCAGCAACGCAAAGTATTAAGTTGACTGTTCGCTCCCAAATAGTCCATTTGCAGTCTGACAGTCGAACTACGAGCATGAATTTTGTTTGACCAAGACAAGAGGAGTTATAAGACAGAGAGATGAGCCTACAGAAGTACGGCAAGTACAATCCCGTCGGTCGCGAGCAGAAAAGTGCCAAAGAGACCAGTCGCAACTTCAAAAACGGTCATGTCTTAAAATACGTAAAAAAAATTGTTTTTTATTTACTTTATTGCATTGTTATTGTTCTCAACGGGTTTTTCTCAAAACAGCGTTTTTAAAACTGTACCAAGGATTTTATGAAAACTATTCGACCGATCCTTATGAAATTTAATCCACACATTCTACACATATTGAACTAGGTCTGTAACCTATAATATATTAAAATATAACATTTTTACTAATTGTTTAAATAAAAAAACACTGAAAAAAATGAATTTTTTTTCGATTTTTGTCCGCCATTTTGTTATTCTTTCATAAATATTAATTATTAGAGGTTACAGACCTAGTATTTGTCATACTGAAGTTTATCCATGTTGATTGTTTTTTTAAGCTAGTCATTACCGAGATTTCCCTGGTACCGTTTGCCCTTTTGATTTTGAGAAGCCTACGCACGGCCATTATTTTCCTTTTCTAAAAGAAGACATGGATTTCAGACAACTTCACATTGCGTTCCACATTTCGTCTTACCTTTCAGTTAACTTCACGCGTAGTGCGCTAACCTTATTGGTCAATTCATATGGCGCGCGAATTTAAATTGTCATTTCAGTTTCTATAGACGAAACTGAATATCTTTAATATAACTCTTTAATATAAACATGGAAATAAAGTTAATAAAAAAAGATTTTTTTACGTAGTTTAAGATATATTCTATCATACCTAAAGATATTTATTTCCATATCTTTCATGATATACTCAAAAAAAAATGTTCAAAAATAGCTCTTTTTTTTAGCGTTTAAAGTAGAATAACCCCTTTAACAAATCGTCAAAAACGACATTTTTCGAACCAAAGTAAACTTTATCTTCATCCTCATTATGGTAATTTTCTTCATATTCTTTGTCGCTGTCAGAGTCGTGATCTCCGTTAACTATTCTGCTAAATCATCATACGTAGCTCACCAAGAGCTCAAATTAAAGAAAGAGAAAAATGTAAAGGTAAACAAAATTAATTATTGTCTATTAAAGGGACGGTAAATTTACCATGTCGCCTTTCCATTGGTTTTGAATTCTTCGTTTTATACAAAAAGTATCGAAATTAAATATTTTTTCGATCTTATATTTGAAAAAAGATTAGCGCTGCAGAGCTAAAAAATATTTATATATAGTTTTCGTTAAGCAAAATGGAGAATGGAATTTTGAGCTTAACAGTCAGGTTCGAAGACCTTAGTCACTTAAAATTGATTAAAATCAACCCAATTATTCATTTCAGAGCCTTTTTTTATAAAGCATCAAGTTGGCAGTCAGACCTATTGGATCATCTGGGCAGCGAGATAGCACATCTTGCAAACTATGACATAGGAAGAAAAAACCGTTACGAGACGATTTACGCTCACAAGTGGCTTCTGAAATGATTGATGCTAAAAAAACTGCAGCTGAATATAAGCGAGAACAAGCACTAGCAATTCGAATTGGAGAAGGTGTGCCCCGACTTATATTCCCAATCTAACTTTTTTAACAAAAGCAAAGCAACAAGAGCTAGATATACACCTGAATTTAGATAGTAGCCACCCCATTCAAAAGTTTCTTTACGCAAAATTTTTTACGCATCTCATGACCATTAAAAATATTAAATTGGATCCTTTATTCTGTCATTACTGGGCTGACCAACAAGAGCTTCTTTATAAGGCTACACGTAAAGAAGATTGGAAATGTGTATTAACAGTTGATGTAACTTCGTCACTCATGTATAGATAATGTTTCTCAATGGCAAAAAATCACCTAATCTATTTTTATTCTTATGCGTGTGCAAGTCAAATTAATGCTCATTTCTAGCATTTCACATCGTTTCAGCCAAGCAGAATGCTTAAACAATTATCGATTTTCTAGTGCAGATAAAAAAAAGTGTCGATCCACCAACAACTGTTGTCTTTGACTTCGACAAGGCATAATGGATTAATCGACAATGACAAAAGAAGAGATCCTGACGAGGAAGAAATTCTTGGCAGAGATCTTCAAAACCAAGGTAAATAAAATTTATAATACGAAGGCATGAGGTGTAAAGATTTTTAATAATGTTTTAGATTTCCACTATAAACGTATTTACCACGTGATGGTAAATAGACGAACTGGCTGATGCCATTATAGAAAATGGTAAAAGCATTTATAAATTTAATAACAAGTTAAATTGTGCCTATCACGTTTTTAAATTTAAAAGTCATTATTTAAGAATAAATTTTGATTCAGGACTATTTTCATCTTTTAAAATACCTGATAGATAAAAGGTTAATTAATGTTGTAATAAAGAAGTTCCAGGTAATTCTTTGAAATAGACGATTCCATCCAAGGAAAACAGAGCTCGAATAATACCATTTTCTTACTAAGAAGAAAGAAATTTTGTTATTGCTAGCATATTTTTGGAAGAGGAGCAGATAAAGTTGTTTATTAAGAGAAGAATGGTAAAAGAAGGTATATTCCAAAGGGCTGCACAAGATCCGGGTATATTTAATATTTCAATTTCAGTCCGTTTCATACTTTCAAAGTGTAGAGAGTGTTTTTAATTTTGAAGTCTGAAACAATTAACAAATAATAATGAAATTGCGAACGATGACAAAGGAAGAGATCCTGAAGATGAATGAATACTTGACACAGATCTTCAAAACCAAGGTAAATAAGATGCATAAAATGAAGGTAGGAGGAGTAAAGATTTTTAAGAATGCTTTAGATTTCCACTATAAACGTATTTACCACGTGATGATAAATACTTTATGCGGAGATCTAAACTTAATTGAGTGTGCAATAGATTCCGCGTGTAAGCTTCAATTCAAAAATGTAAAAGAAATTTCCGTTTTAATGGAATATTTCACTGTTTTGTTGATAAATAAAATAAACGAAGATTTTCCTGATTTACGTGTTAATAAAAAACAGTTTTCATCTCGGGAAATAAAAAAAATATTCAAGTACTTAGGAATAAGTGCCAACTCAAAGTGCTTGAAGAAATTAGAAAGAACAAGATTGAAAATTTTATAGACGCGTTAATAGATGAACTAACTGGCTGATACCATTATAGAAAATGATAAAAGTATGTAAAGATATGTTTTTATCGGGATCCTTAAATAATTATCTCAGTGGAAGCTTCAACCTAGCCAGGGTCATGTTTAGAGATAATTAAAACCGATCGATAATTTTGTATGACAAAATAATAAAAAATATATTTATTTTTAACTAAATATTTACATTTACAAAATTATTAGCGTTAGTGTAACGGAATTTGTGTGAAAGAGTGTTGTGTAAAGTGTGAATCAAAGATACAATACACTGTATAAATGGAGTGTAGTTCGCGGTACAGTAAAGTGTGAATCGAGACGAAGTGAGATTCTAAGAATTGAGTGTAGTTGATTGGAAAGTTATAGAAACGGTGAATGTCAAGTGGGTAGAATGGAGATGGAATCTCTCGATGTCACGGTCTTATTCTTGTAATCATAACATGATGGAATTGTCAAACAATTATCATAAGACAATGGAATTCGGTTCTTAGACTTGGCATACAGGAGATTTATGACGGATTACATCTATCGACGTTATCTGTCTTCCCCTCAACGGTAGGTACGGTAAGCGGAGAGAGAGGTTGACAGTTAGGAAGACAAAGTATATGACGGTTGTATATTTCCCTAGTCTAATAATACTAAATAATATTCTTAGGAGCGCCTAACGAATATTATTTATGTCGATTTGATTTGTCTTTCTTAGGAACAACTGACGAGAGTAAAGCAAATTTCCCTAATCTTATGTTTCGGTTCATTTGTCACAGAAATTGGTAAGTTATTTCTCAGGTGATAAATATTATTAATAAGAGCACCTATCTAATAATATTTATGTTACACTCTGACAATTATAGCAGCGACTATCGATTGTGAAAATCGTACACTTTTGAAAATTATCGAAAAATACGGTCTGCGGGAAATGTCAATTATGGGAGAGCCCATCAATTGATATTTCATCCACAGGAGCGCCTGTCCGTTGATGATCCTTCTCGGAAGAAGTTAGATCAGGAAATGGCAAGTACAGCAGCACCTGTCCCTTGCAATTTAACCTTCGCTTAGCCTACCATAGGAGCGCCTATCGGCAGGTAAAGCGGATGAGCTTTCACCGGGAGAGAGTCTCTACGATCTGGTCAGTGGGACTCACCAGCTGAACTGAAGATTTCACGCAGAGCAAATGGTTTTATGGAATGCGCCAACAATGGCTGACACCCAGAGTAGGAAGAGTAGAAGTGGGGGTAGCGTCTAGCAAGGCTGGATAATGCAAAATAATGCCAATTGCAAAATTAAAGCAATGACAAATTAATGTATTATTTTTATTATATTATTATATTTTGAAATAATAATATTAAACTTTAATTTTATTTAAATTGTTTCGGAAACAATAATTTTCAAAATGTAAATTTTCGCGAATTAAAACATTATTTTAAACATAATTTTTAAAAACTTCAATTAAAAAACGTTTGTAAAACAAATACCTAATAATATAATATAACAATATGGAAATAAAATTTCATGAACAAATATTTTGTTTTATAACAGATAAATTGAAAATAAAAATTGTAAATCAAAAAAAATTTTTAATATATTCCTCTTAATTATTCCTGAATTTAAATCGAAAA
This sequence comes from Synergus japonicus, assembly GCA_900474275.1. Lineage (NCBI taxonomy): Eukaryota > Metazoa > Arthropoda > Insecta > Hymenoptera > Cynipidae > Synergus > Synergus japonicus. The sequence goes on along the minus strand of UCOH01011448.1, from coordinate 1,060 downwards.
AACTTGCTTGAGATTTATAGATTTTAAATTTTATATTCTAAACATTTTAAGATTACAAACATTTCACTGAGAAGAAAACAAAATTGAGAACCACAGTTGCCGTTGAGTATCACTTCGCTCTCTCACTTTCATAGGACTTCCAAAAGAGTGAGAGAGCGAAATGATACTCAAGGCAACTCTGCTAGGCTACAGAAGCGTTCTACTTATCCCGAAACTGAAGCGATGTTGCCGAATTCCTTCAACTCAAAATCTACCATCTTGAAAAACGACGTGCTTTTATTTTTATTTTAAAGAATTCCCAACGATTTCTGATCTTATTTGGACTCAATAATTTTTAAAAGTGAGAGATATTAATTTGTATTCATGAGTCATTATTTTTAAATTTATATACAAATTTAACACTAGTCATATACTACTTATTGTTATCAGGTGTATAAGCTTAAATCCGCTGTTTTTTAGGTAAAAGAAAGTTTTTTTTTTGCAGAAAATAAAATAAACTTTATTCAAAGTATTTTCCCTCGCTTGCTATACATTTTCCTCATCTCTCGGGCAATTTGTGTATACCACGCCAAAAAAAGTCTTTATCTTTCGATGCAAACCACTCGTCAAGCCATTTTCCGACGTCTTCGTACGAATCGAAGTGTTGTTCAGCGAACGCATGGCCCATCGACGAAAACAGGTGGTAATCAGAAGGGGCCAGGTCTGGAGAATAAGCGGGATGAGGCAGCACCTCCCAGTTGAGTGTTTTCAAGTAGTTTTGGACCCTTTTTGACGTGTGCGATGGGGCGTTGTCGTGAAGAAAAATCAGCTTCTCATGTCTTTCTTCATAATCCGGCCTTTTTTCACGCAAAGCACGGCGCAATTTGATTAGTTGTTGGTGGTAGCGGTGAGCATCGACAGTTTCACCAGGTTTTAATAGCTCATAGTAGACGACACCCTGCTGATCCCACCAAACGCACAGCATCGTCTTGCGTCCAAAGCGATTAGGTCTTGAGAAAGAAGTTGATAGTTGTCCGGGATCGACCCAAGATTTTCTTCGTTTCGGATTCTCAAAATAAAT